>PNEQ01025541.1:6384-52191 GCA_003012365.1 Medauroidea extradentata
TTTAGATTTAGATTTAGTTTATTGCATCCTTAGATCTTTTTTGTGTACATTTTTGCACAAAGATATCGGACAAGTCATATTTACAATATACAAACAAATGAATAAATTACTTAAGTTATACATTAAAAATTATACACTAAAAGAGCGAAATTCAAACATTTCTTGTCGGTTCAGGCTCGCACGTAGGCTCACGTCAGCAAACTTCATAGTCTCCACATGTAAAAGAAAAGAAAAAATAAGAGAAGAAACAGAATCTTAACCCAGAATAAATATCTTAAATAAGTATCTACACTGTCATAGATCCACTCAAATAATCATCGACTGTGTAAAAAGCATTAATGATCAAGAAATCTTTAAGGTGTTTTTTTGAATATTTTTGTGTTAGCTAAACATGCATCTTGCAGGTGGCTGGGGAGTTTGTTGAACAACTTGCAAGCTGTGTATGAAGGACCTTTTTGCTGTAAGGTCATGACATGAATTCGTTATGCACGCGTGAAACATTCTTATAATGCCGTTGCTAATCAGACATCATTCACGCACTGTGAGTAGTGCTCGAATAAGCTCCTATTGGCCGATGTTCTGCAAATAACTCGCCCATTCACCGTAACGGTAACATTGGCGATAGCTCACGTGCCCGATCTCAGTGTTTCTATTTCAACCTCAGAAGAAAAGTGAAATAACATATCACAATGTGCGGGCGATAGTAGTAGTAATAATAATAATAATAATAATAATTAGTCCCACAAGCACAGAGATTGTACTACTTTAAGAAAATACTGAAATTTAAATTTAGAAATTTGTAAAAGTATCGCATTTAAGTGAAAATCACGACGATAGCCCGTTAGGTTACAGCTTTACGTCGATTTATTAAAAACTCCTTTCACAATTTACACACCTTACATGTCGAATTTCGAAAAAATCAATAAATTAATTTTTAAGTATTTAAGTAGGCGTCATATTCTTAAGCAAATTATCACGCCGATATTTGAAAGTTCATAAAGTGTGTGTCTGTGTGTCTCTCTGTGTGGCTGTCTCTGTCTGTCTGTCGTGAGTCACTTTTCACCATATTTAACCCCTTTGGTGTTGAATTCGGAAAAAAACCTGAGAATATATTTTTGGTACGTAGCCTACATAAGAATTGTCTTGAAATAAAAAACACTTCGATATCTCGAATGGTTCGATAGATATTAAATAGTTATTGAAACCACATTTCACCTCATTTTATTCACAATGGAATCATATTGTTCGAAGATCTTAAATATCACATCTTAGACATTTGTGTAAGCATCCATTTGAAATTAAAATCACGGCGCTATCTCGTTGGGCTCTAAAAAAATTATATATATTTCTCCTATTTTTGCCTCTTAAGGGTTGAATTTCGAAAAACCGTAATATCGATTTTTGGGTATTTACGTAATGATCATTTTGAAGCAAGGAAAAATTTATGTCTCGAAGGTTTTAGTGGATATTGGGGATTAATCGAAATCAAAATTCACGTCTTTTTTACTATCTTAGTTTTCTATTCTCGAAAAATCCTCAAATTGCCTCAGATATATTTATATGAGTACCTCACTGAAAGCAATTCACGGCGATAGTCCGTTGGGTTGAATTTATATTGACGATTTTTTGGAAAACACGTTTCACCCTTTTTCACTCCCTCAGGGGTCGAATTAAAATAAATATTTTATTTGTGCTTGCCTACGTATTCAGGGAACCTACACTTACATTTTCACGTTTCTAGGTCCATCGGTTTGGGTTGTAGCTTGATCAGTCAGTCAGCCAGTGAACACTTTTATTCATAGATATATACACATATGCAGCGGTATAGGCATGCATGTATGCTGAAAGTAAGTTTGCAGCGGGTAAAAAAAAATAGATTGTTTAATTTTTACGTTCATGGCCGATAAAGCGGCGTTATTTAGGTTTATGAATGTTACGAGTACGGATTTGCATACCTCTTATAACCAGTTTGCTTTCTTAACAATTCCGCCGCTCTTATTGCGCTTAATTAAAGTGATCACGTTCATATACGGCACAAGGGAACATTTGAAGCATTTTGCACGTAGCCGGAGAAAACTATATCCCATTCGAGTTTTCAAATACTGTATTCTGACTTAATAGTTAGTGGACCTGGCGCGTGAGTCGTGCTGTATCGCGCCACTGAAAGTGTTTTTTCTTCTGTAATTATTTTTAATGTTTCCAATGCGTTTGTCTACGAAAAGAAGACACACTTCAAACTGTGTCCCTATGTTTTCAAAAATGCAGTCCGCTAATTAAACACATTATTTCCAAGTTCCTAAAAAGTGCAAAAAAAGACTTTTCCACGTTGTTGTAGTTGAGAAAATATCATCCGTAACCGTAAAACAAAATCATAGAAACCTGCATTGGACTTTACTTCATACTTTCCACAAATAAAATAACAGGGTCATTGCTTGAAGTTCCGTTGAAAAACGGTTTCTACGAAAACACTGCACGCTAGTGTAGTTAGTCCTTCGCGCCTTGAGACGACAAGGTGTTTGACGGATGTGATATGTTCGATTTATCACCTTCACCATTTCCGTGCCTCGAACGTAAAAAAAAGTTAGCGTACACTAACTCTTTAAGAGCGCCGCCTGCCTTGAGCGTTTTTGCGCGTTAGAAACTCATAAGCGATGGAGCTATAAAGGTGACCTTGAAGTGCTCATCGAATGCCGCGTAGCTACGACGAGTCAAACACTCAAACACGGAACTAGCGTGCAAGATTCCCGCAAATCCATTTTACTATGGGGCTCTAAGCTGTGACCATAAATTTATTGATGGAAAATCTGTAGCAAAGTTCAGTGCGCAATTATATCCGAGGTTTACATACAGCCAGTATGTAAATTTTGAAGTTCGGCAGTCTGAAAAAGGCCGTTTTTTGCTACTTAAAGGCTTAGAAAGTATTTTTTTTACGAACATGGTGTCTTACCAACGACATTCCGTACTCGGACGAAGTGTGTTTTCTTTTCGTACATTGCCACAATAGGCACATGTGGAATAGTTTCGTAAAAAAGCGTACTTCTCTGAAGATTACAACACATTTCAAAAGCGTGGTAAGAGTTCTAACACGCTCTTCAAATGTGTTTTGTAGGAGGCGTTTTCAACTGTGAACAGTCTATACCTCGTATTTCATAGCAAAAAAATCAGTTAATAAATATGCAGTCTACTGCGTGAGGTATAAGTAAACAGAGTTGCATCGCTCTAGGCGAATAAATGGTTGCAGATTTAGCGGATCATGTTGTAAAATAATTTTTTTTTATATGGAGTTAGTGAGTGAGTGAGAGATTTTGGTCTGCGCCTAACATCGAGGTCTTTAGCGCTGGTGAGGGGTGACATGGGGTGAGCATGGAGCAGCACCGGAATGAAAGGGCGGGGGAAACTGGAGATCACCGAGCATAGGCGAAACTAAGGGGGGGAGGGCACTAGGGCACGCTCCCCCCCCCCCCAAATAAATAACCAACCTAGGTCTTAAAAATTACAATTAATTTAATATTGAATAATCAGTGATACTATTACAAGTAGAATATTCAAGCTTTAGCAATGAAAACTGCTTAAATAGCACTATTTTGCACCTTGAAATCCGAAATTTTCCCGGGGGAGGACTCCCGGACCCCCCGCTTGAAGATGTGGTGGGTGATCCTTTATAATATTCGCAGGATAGCCATCCTTCCCCGTCTGAAATTCATAAATTCTGACTACGTTACTAATTGCAGATAGGGGTAGCTTGAGTATAACAGTATTCACAGAATTGTGCCCTTCCCAAATGTCCATTCTAGTTGCACCTATGAATACCCGCCGACCAACGGAAATTGGGGTTAGTAAAACCTTAGTTGACGCAATACTCAACTAGTATAAGCCTATGTCCAAAAGCCCTCTGTAAGCAACTGTGGAAATTCAGTCAAGATATAGGGGCCGCGGTTGGTGCAGTGGCTAGAGCACCCACCTCTCACCAAGGCGACCCATATTCGATTCCCAACGGGGTTGGTCCCCGGATTTTCGCATGTGGGAATCGTCCCACGATGTCTCTGGTCGGCGGGTTTTTACTCTCGAGAATCTCCCGTTTACCCCGCCTTCTTTATCTCGGCGCTGATCCGTACAACATGTCACCTCATACCAGCGCTGAAGACCAAAATGTTAAGTGCTGGCCAAAATTACTTCGCTTCAATGAAGACAACCTGAAGCGAAACTATCATTGTGCATGCAGTTTTTACATGCGGTTTTCGGAGCAAAAAATTAGGAACATTATAATTTATTTTTGAGATGCCTGCCATGTTACCCATTAAGTATACGACGATGTTCGCGAAATTATCAAAATTTAAAAATAATAACGAATTATGTAATGGGGTGGAGAAGTAAAATTTTAAAATTTTATTGTTCTTTTTTTTTTTTAGCTTATGTTGTATCGAAAAGTCTAATGCTCACAGTAATAACGCACTCAGCTACTAGAGTACTTGCGAAAGAACAACCGTATCTCTGGTATACACGATTACAAAAAATAGTTGTCAAGACTTTGGAGAGCTCTTCGGAAAAATTTTATCTTTTAATTGAGCTTTCGGATCTTTATCTACACAGGAAAAAGCCACCAGGATAACACCTGCTTACCCGTAAAAATGTTATCTGGGTAACAATAAAGTAGTTTTTTTTACATTACTACGAACTTATACAGATGATTCCTGATTCACGCTAAAACCTCTAGCATGCCGTACAGTTTGTCAACTTACGGTGCTTATTATTTATATAACGCTTTGCAGAAGAGTTTATCGCTGCGGAAATAATGCTAATATTATTTCTTCGAAAAATTCTTGCTATGATAATTCATGATTAAACAAAATATTTTGGGCATGTCGTCCGAAAACCAAGAACGAGGCAGGAAAACAATAAAATAAACTAGTCGAGTTTGGCTTTATAGTCGATATACACACAAATAAAATAAAAATATAGAGACGGGAGCATATGTCAACTCCCAAAATTTCGTGACAAGATAGTCAAAGGAAAACTATTGTTCTCTTCAATTGTCTGTGTCATCTAATAGGTGCCTATAGGCTTGTGATCGTGACGTCATTGTTAACCTGTTTTGTATGCAATCTTGTATTAGCCTCAGTAATTTTCTGTGGTATCTTTTTTTTATTCTGTTTTTCATTTTGTGTTTTGTCATGCTTCCTTAAGAGTGCGTGGTAGATAAAAATAAACGTAGAAAACATCCATTGATTTCTACGCTTTTTCGAAGCCAATATGGATAAAATACTCAATGACAATCATAGATAGTGGTGTTTGCCAACTTTATGAATAAATATGTATCCATAATTACGCGTGATCTCTTGCGTCGCAGTTAAATGCACGAGGTTCCGGCGTCAGAGATTGTGCCTCAGAAGTTCGTAATGCTGGAAACTATTTTGTTTAAAACGTTGGCTAAAACTATTGTCTAGGATTGCTATTGTTTAACTTTCGCAATTTGGTTACAAGAAATCTACAGTTATAGAATAATGCTTTTAGCGTTGAATTATGTACCACGCCTTCTTAAGAGTGCGTGGTAGATAATTAATAAACGCTGAAAATATCAATTGATTCTTACGCTTTTTTCGAAGCCAATATGGATAAAATACTCAATGACAATCCTACATAATGGTATTTGCCAACTTTATGAGTAAATATTTATCCATAATTCGTTACGCGTGACCTCTCTTGCGCCGCAATTAAATGCACCAGGTTCCGGCGTCAGATTGTGCCTCAGAAGTTCGTAACACTGGAAATAATTTTGTTTAAAACGTTGGCTAAAACAGGATTGCTATTGTTTAATTTTCGCAAATTGGCTTCAAGAAACCTACAGTTATAGATTAATGCTTTTAGCGTTGAATTATCTACCACGCACTCTTAAGAATGCCGCTTACCACGCACTTCAAATATGTTGTAATGTACAGGGAAATACGTTTATTTTAAGAAAATATTACATATGTGCCCATTGTGCCAATGTACGAATAAAAACACTTTAGCCTAGGTCGGAATTACATTGTTAAGACACCATGTTTATTAAAAACACTGTTTCTAAGAATGTGTGGAATAGTGGACGTGCATGTAATGGTATTTACTTTTTCAGGAAAAAAATTCTGTTCATTCTTCTGCATCCAGCACATCAGTTTTTTTTTTCATTCGCTCAACTGACCTGTTGTCTTTGTGATTTGCATTATCATCGCTAAGCAGATTTTGTCAACACATCATAATCAATGGTGTATGTCCGTAACCCCATACATTCTTATTATAAAGTCCGGTCGCGACGAACATTCAAAGATCTCACTGTCTCTAAGCCCTCTAACAAAGCAAATAAACTACCGTACTTCAAAATGTACTACCCGGATGCAGGCGAAACTCAGGTAGAAACATTCACTAAACCCATCTACAGAGTTTCCACCAAATAAAACTGTCCAGTCACCGCTTAGATCCCCATAGTAAAAATGGATCTACGGGAATCATGCACGCTAGTTCAGTGCTTGGCTCGTCTGAGCCTGTAAAGCGATGGTAGGCGACGTCCAGAAGGTATTTTTCATGTTTGTTTATATTTGTTTACACGTCGACTATAACCAGACTCAGATAATTTGATCTCTCCTTTGCTCTTTACCTACCAACAGAAAGTTCAGAGATATTTTAGAATATTCTTGATTAAACTCATACCAACAATCTTTGTAACTTTGATTACATTTATTTGTTGGTCAATATTCATTTGTCTATAATTGACCAATGTAAAGCATGCAAACTTAGATGTGTGTGTGTATATATACACACACGCGCGCGCACACTCTACGTTCCCCTGTAAGAAATCTATGCTTAACGTATATTTATTGGTTTTGGGTTTTGTAGAAAATATAACGCACGCAAATAGTTATATATATAGTTATATATAAATATATATACATATACATTAGTATTTCCCCGAGGAGAAGGCTCCGAAAATTCACCAACCTTACGACACGACTCCGTTCGCGTTCTTCACGGCGAACGGAACGTAAACGATGCTCTGATGCAGTTACTCCAACTATATATTAAATTATGGGTATAATTTTAATGCAAACCCAAATCAATAAAATAAAGTGTTGCAAGATACCAGTACACAGTGAATTATCAATTATCATTGATCTCACGTGCCAGTAAACACTTTACTTTACAGTCTCCTCGTAAGAAATGTTCGATGTGGACGATTAGGTATATAAACGATAAGGCCATGCCAGATGGTTTTAAGGTAATATACATGTTTAAAAACCTCAGTATAGTTGATAAAGAATCACTACATTGTTTGAACGCTACTGCATGTTTTGCTGTACTGTAGTTTTGTAAAAATAAACCCCGCAATTTTTTTGCACCCAAATTGTTACAAATTTTATATTATTTGTATATAGCATATTTATTTGCGAAAAAAATCCAACATAACGTTTGTGGACTGTGTGACTGCACATACATTCGAATTTTTTCAAAGCATTGTACTAAAAACATGTAAGTTCTTTCCTCGAATGTGGGAAAAAATCTACAGAGCGTGGTCTTACGAGGGTTATATATACCTGGCGCTTCAACGACCTTGTATATGCTTGTACAATTTAGAAATGCAGCACGCTCATTGTAAATATTATTGAAATGCATTTCAAAGTGGTTAAAAAAGTTTTTATTTTCGAAGACGTACTCTAACTTCATAAATAACGTGCGAATTAGTAAAACTCGAATCTAGAAGTAAGCGTTGGTCTACTGAAAACTATAGGCTGTTAAACTGAGCACTCAGCAGAACTTGTAATTAATTACAATATGTTTTAATTTGGCCAACATATATTAACATTTGAGAGTGTTGAAACATTTACACTGGTTTTTAGTTACCTGGAAGTTCCCATCATAAAAATAGTAAAGATGGCTGCAAAACGGCTGATGGAAAACTTTATGCAGTGCTCTCTTTATCGTGAACGGCCTGTATCAACAAACATAATTGTAGAGTCCCTTATGAGTTTGGAAATTGCACGTCAGTTTAGCAAAGACGCGATGCGTTTGTCGTCAAGCGTGGCAGTCTTGACTCTTATCGGTCTGCCGCCTCCGCGTGTCAAACGCTGAAAATTACATCCGGTACGTAGGTAGGCTTCTTATCGTTTTGATAAGGCCATCATGATGTAGCAAATCGTGCATACGAGGCGCATTGCCGCGGAGCACCATGACAACCTGTTACGTGGAAGTCGCGTCTTTTCGTGGCCCCGTTGCCAGGGATACGGCCCGGCCTGGCGCGGCGTCAAAACCTCCCCAGGGAGCGCGTTGTTCGCGAGCTACGCTGAACCGTGGGCGGCGGTCAGTCAATACTTTTCTTCAGGGCCTGCAGAGCCTGGTTGCGCTCGAAATGCGTTAGCAGTTTAATAGACCTGTAGGGGATAGTAAGTTAACTGTATTTCAGGTTAGAAAGATCTATGTTAAAAGTTTTGTACAGGGCACTTTCTGCCGCTTGAGCGCTGTTCGGTGTAAACTGACTAATCACAGTGCTTTCGTGAATATAAAACTACACGATGAAGTTGATGATTTAAAAGCCGGAATTGGTTTGTTTTTCACTTTAAAATTAAATTAAATGACCTCTCTTCACCAGGCCCAGTTAAATGTAATTTTTCTACCGCATAGTGTTTTATAATATCCAGTAGCTATATGAATGCAACATGCAGCAGAATTTTTCCCTATGCCAAACTCTCCCATAAGAAATCACGTTTTATTTCCGACAAGTAGTAGAATTAACTTAGGCATAGGAGCGCAGTTTCAGTCGCCATGTTGAATTTTATTGTTTTTGCCTTTTTGTGGTTATAAGAAGAAAAGTGTTAAACCTACTTTGTGCTACAGTACAGATATGTGATTGAGTTGGTAATGTACAACAAGGTTGCAATCAGTCCGGCAAATTATGAATGTAAAAAAAATGGCAAATGATGATTGTAAAAAAAAATGTCACACAGATTGTGACATAATTATAACAGCTAAATCGTAATGCTGTACTGTAGCGCATTGTAAATATAATTTACGGTATAGTCGCAGGTCCTTACAGAATTAAAAAAAAAAAGCGAAGAATAAAGTTGTTTATTATGGTGACTGAAACCGAGCCGGCGTAGTACATTGTAAATCTGAATTAGTAAATATTCGCTGATTTCCTTTAAGAGTGCCAATAGCTCACAAGTGAATCGGTGAATATTCACCGTGTTCTCCAGTTGTTTTTAAAGAACAGTTTTCACATATTGAATCAGTGGAAAATTACTAGAAAATATGTGGACAGTCACTCATCAACTTGTGGAATGTTGGCACTCTTAATCGGTATTAGTGAATAGTCACAGATTTCACAGTGGTTTCTCACTTATTCAATTTGTTGAAACTGCTGCGTCCATCGGCGTGAATCAGTGAATATTCACTAATTCAGACTTAAGAGTGTAAACGAAGTGGAGCGCCTTGCTGTTAGAGGCGATGATGAGTGTGGTAAGTCAACAAGAGTCAGTCTTATATCCCGCTCGCCTCCAGGTTCATTGTAGTCCAATAACACGCAAATTAGATCTTCAACGACGTGATGTGATTACACGTGTCGAAAACCAAATGATTGAATTACCTATTCCATAATTAGAGATAATGGCAAGGGACTGCTGATATTCGCGAAAAGAGCTTTATCTCACTTTGTTTCAGTATCTTACGTACTACGTCTGCAGCTCTGCTTCATGGTCAGTAGAGCCGCTGTGGCCGATTGGTCAGACCATTCGTCTCCCATCAAGGTGATCCGGGTTCGATTCCCGGTGGGGTCTGTCCCTGGATTTTCGCATATGGGAATCGTGCCGGACGATGCCGCTGGTCGGCGTGTTTTCTCGGGGATCTCCCGTTTCCTCCGCACCTTCATTCCGGCGCTGCTCCGTACTCACCTCATGTCAACCCTCACCAGCGCTAAAGACCTCGATGTTGAGCGCTGACCAAAATATCTCACTCATTCGTTTTAACACTCGCGAGTCGTGATGTTCTACCCACAAATCATAGACGTGTGGTGTTGCAGTATCATTACCGTGATTGGCTCAGTGAAATGAGAGTCGTATATTCACAAAGGCACGTTGCCAGTAACCGCGAAGCAGAACTGCAGGTGTGTACGTGAGACACTTAAACCAAGTGGGGCAAAACTCTGTTCGCGAAAATCAGCAGTCCCTAATGATGGTTTATCGCGGGGAAACTCCTTTAGCTTTAGCTTGTACTTGGAGCTGTTACCCTGTCTGACTGAGACAATACGAATCCCGATATCGTAATGTTTGTGTTCTCCCCAGCACGAATTTAGAGCTGCGTGGTTCATGAAACCAGCTGGGTGCATCGTGGAATAAGCTTGATGGTGTTGATGGGAATGTCTGTTTCTTAGCCGGGTGGTAAAGAAAATTAGCCGGGTGGGGCGCCTGGCAAAATGGGCCTGGGGAGAACACTGCTGAGTATTATTGGTCTGCAGACAGCAACGTTGTGTCAGAAGTATATCACCCAATCATGCAAGTTGCAAGAAACTACAGTGTTTTGAAGGCTACGTTGGCACAAAACATTTCCGTGGTGTACCATCATCTCTACTTATCGCTAGGGGCCGGAAAATTTCGCTTATTCAATGACCTGCATGCTAGAATTAATTGTCCTATGCGTATTCAAGTCCCGTCTATTAGTTCATTGTCTGTTGTTCCAGTGAGTAGCAGCTAGTGGACAAATGATCATTGCTTGAGTATGCACAGGATAGTGCATTCTAACATGCAGGTCACTGAATCAGCGAAATTTTCCGGCCCCTACAGTTATCACCTTTCCAGTTTCCGTGCCTAAATGAATAAATTATATATATATATATATATATATATATATATATATATATATATATATATATATATATATATATAATTTAGGCACGGAAACTGGAATATATAACAGCTAGTGTTCACTAACTCTTATGGCTCGGCATCAGTCGCGATGTTGAATTATTTTATGTTTCGCTCTTATGTAATTCTGAGAAGAAAAATAAAATAATTCAGTAAGGTGACTTATGCCGAGCCTTAAGGGTGTTCAAGTGCGATAAAATCATAATTCTATATTTTTATGAAATACTGTTAGTTTTATTGAAGATACTTGTGAGTACAGTTTCCATTTACAAAACAATTTTAGCTCTCGTAGTTTTCTCATAACGGTGCGTCAAAGTCAAAATTGGCATGTACTGCTGCCATGTAAATAAAGAAAACTAATTTACCTATTTAAATGAAATAATTCACTGTAAACTAACATCCCATGAGATATGCAATAAAACATTTTAAAACCCATAACGTAATATTTTGAATTTTTTCGAAAGATCGCAGCAAAAGTACAGAAAAAAATTACAAATTCGAAATTTTTTTTAAAATACAAAAACAATTCGCGGGATTTGTTAAAAATATTTCATTACGTAATCCATGGCATGCTATTTCACCGTGAATTATTTCACTTGCGTAAGTCAATTGGTTTTCACTATTTGCATGGCATCAGAACATGCAAATTTAGGCTTTGACGCGCCGTTATGAGAAAACTATGCGAGCTAAAATTGTTTTGTAAGAGGAAACTGTACTCACAAGTATCGTCTATAAAACTAACACTATTTCAGTGAAATATAAAATTATGATTTTATCGCACTTGAACACCCTTAAGCGTGCTCAAGTGCGCAAAAATCATAATTTTATACTTGAATGGAAGAGTGTTAGTTTTGTAGACGTTACTTGGGTCTATATTTTCCTCTTACAGTTTTCCCATAGTAGCATTCCAAAGTCAAAATTTGCATGTTTTTAATTCATACACTCCAGAAAATTAATTAACACAATGAAACGAAATAATTCACAGCGAAGATAAATGTCCCATTCAAACAATTTTTTGGAATTTTAAAATATTTCTGAAATTTTACATTTTTTTGCTACTTTTAGGAAATAATTTTTATATACGAAAATATTTTGTATTTGATTTTTATACACTTAAAGCCCTAGCCCGTGACATGTACTTTCACTGTAAATTGTTTTGTTTCATTGTGTTAATTGGTTTTAGGGAGGTGTATGAATTAAAAACATGCACATTTTGTCATTGAAATGCCGTTATGGGAAAACTGGCAGATCTAAAAAATGTTTACAAGAGGAAAACGTACTCCCAAACCACGTCTATAAAACTAACACTGTTCCATTCAAATATAAAATTATAATTTTTCCCCACTTGAACACCCTTAAGGCGTATCAGCAGCAAGCGAACATACATTTTGGATCCTACTGCATTCTTAGAAGTCGCTCTCTAGATTGACGCGTGCTGTACAGAGAACCAGGAAAAAGATATTTTCAGAACTCACTCTACTTGTCCACTTGGTGTCTGCTGAAAGTTTGTGGCTCTATTCGCCACACGCCACGTGGAATGACGACTTGAAGTACACGTCCTCTGACGTCACACCGCAGGAGGAGAGTATTGTGGGAAACAAAGCTTGTTTACAAACATGCTGATTTGTTAGTTGGTAATGGCAGAAAAAAAAGTTTGTGCAGTCATAGACTTGCACGCTTCTGTAAAATATATTAGTTTCATTTTATGGTTAAGGTACGCAAATTGCTTAAGATCAATGTTTACATGTAAAAGCGGCAAATTTCGAACAAATAATCAATTTTCTTTACATTCGTCTAATCCTAGACATGTGAAGCCAAACGCCTATATGAAGGTTATGTTCGGTTGCGGTATCCATGGAGGTAGGAATTGTATCCAACGCACCAGACTGAAGCTCCGCCTCATTTCAAGTCGCCCCCCCCCCCCCCAGCCCGAAAATCGTAATAATAACAACCGGTAAGTTAATTCCATCCAATACATTATGATTTTAATACAGGCCCTTTAATAAGAACGTATATTACATCAAATTGCCGCAACAAGGTTTTTAAGAATCTCTACACGCACTGATTACAAGTTTCCATTTCTCATTTTTGTTTCTTATACGAGTGGGAATTTTTAGAGTAAGTTTTAGCCGTTAAATGTTCTAGAAATTCTTAACGTTCCTATCTACCTGCACTTGAAACACATTGCAGCGAGTTACAAGAAATAACATTCTGACGAAACATCTCAACGCACATTACGCGTGTACATATATGAAAAGAAAACACATTTCAAACAATATTTCTATCAGTTTAAAAATTAGGATCGCTTATTGGAAACACGATTTTCAAGACTCTCAAAATGGCTAAAAACCGCTTTTTTAAACTGCCAAACCTATAGGAAAATTTCGACCAGATTCGAAAAACACAATAATAGAAATAAGCGCTGGAATTTGAACCATAAATATCGCAAATAAAATATACAGTCACCGTTTAAAGTCCCATAGGAAAATTATTTATTGTATAGATCTGCGCGCCAGTTGCTGGGTTTGCGTATAGAGGCGATACTGCAGTACATTGGCCGGCCGACGTCACTCTTAACGCTCCATCGGTTTTGTGTCTCACATACACCAACGCAGTCTACCTAGATAGGAACCTTAAGAGGGCGTGGTAGATAAATAAGCACTGAGTTCTACAATTGGGATCTACACATTTTGAAAGTCAACATAGAAAACCTACAAAACAACAATCCTTGATAGTTATAATTGCCAACATTATTATAGCAAACATTTATTCAGAATGATGCATTTGTTGAACGTGATATTATGCGCCGCAATTAAAATGTACGAGATTTCGGCGTCGGAAGTACTTTACTTCAGAAATACTTTACCTGAGAAAATTTTTTGATCAAAAAGTTGGCTGGTTTTGATTTTTACAAATTGGCTTAGAGAAACCTATACTTCGGAACTGATGCTTTTAGTGCTGAATTGTATACCATGCATTCTTACTTACACTAGTTTGAAAGTCCCTGATGAAATTGGTGAAGTTTAAAACAGAGTAGTTTTAATGTTTTAAGATGGGTATCTGTCCAGACCGCAGCACGGTTTACAAGATATATTTGCAGATAAACGTATATTCTATAAACCTGCTCAGCATGTGCGAGTGATATCAGCTTAGGAACAACATTCACAGAACGTACGCGCGTGTGTGTGTCACAGCTCGTTATATTGCTGTGTAATAAGTGGAGCCACGAGTCTGCGGCGAAATTATATATTTTTTAACTGTTTGGTTTCAATGACCTATGTGCATATCTGCAACTCTGCTTCGTGATCACTGATTGGATGTTTTCAATTTTACTTCCTTGGTGTTCTACTGGCGAGCCACAGACGTATGTTGTTACAATAACGCTTATTCTGATTGGTGCAGACAAATGAACAAAGACATGCTGCCAACCATTAAGTAAAATTGCAGATGTGAACGTCAGTGGCGTATCGTGGTAGTGTTCCAAGGTATGTGGTGCTAAGCAGTGACTATACACAACAATGAGTTGTCTGTGGACCCATTAGGTAGAGGTACGTAGAGTTTCGAGCCTGTAGCGTACAAGAGGCAAGGGACGTATTGCCCAGTTATACACCTCGGTCACGGTCGTAGAAGAACAGGTCTGGACACTCGCCTATCTAACAATGTATTTTGCTTGCCCCCCCCCCCTCCTTGTTGTTTGGCTGTATTTCGTCAAGTTACAGAGAATGTCGTACTTTTTGGCGCTGTTATCCGGGCGGTCGGACTCAAACTCCGTCCACTTTTTTCCATTGTTAAATTTATAAAGTAAATAAAGATTGCTGGAGCCTTTTCTTAAATTTGTGAGCGAAGAAAGTATTTCATAAATTGGAAAAAAAATACTGTTGCGAGCCGCGACTGCCTGGCTGGGCGGTGTAGTACGATACTGTGGTGGCGAAGCTAGGACACCCCCTTCCCACTCCTCGGCGCCATGGCTGTCGGGCAGGGCGGCGAAATACAATACAGTGGCGGCAGCGCTAAAAGACCTCCTCCATGATAACCACCTGCGCCCAGTATCGGGTAACCGAGGGAAAATATCGTGATCTGGAATGATCCTGTTCCCTCTTTATCTCTCGGGGTGGTGCTTGACATTGAAGCGACATCTTTCCAGGAGGTTGGAGAACAGAGACCCGCCGAGATAATTCGAGAAGTAGGGGTGGGTATATAAGGGGGAGCTGCAGCAGGAGCGAGAGAGTTTTTGCTGGCAGGTGCCTAGTGTGATCTCAAGACGACTGTTCAAGGGCGTCCAGCGAGTGGGACCGCAGCAAGTAGTAGGAAGAAGGTGATTCTAGGCCAGAAAGATTCTTCGGTATTATTTCTTTGGGTCCACCATTGTGAGTGACTAGTAACCTTTCTATAGACAGATAACTTGTGTAGATGTATTTTTTTTATCCTTTATGTAAATAGTAGTTATTTCTTCTGTTTGCCATTTATTGTGATAAATCTTTATAGTTTTGTATATACAGTTGTAAATAAACTAGGTTAGCTTTATTTTATTTATTTTATCAAAGACCTCCATCCCCAAAGGTACCTAGCCCGCAACTTGTAACAATACTTTTTGATAAATTGTTTATCTAGCGGAAAGGAAGTGGGCGGAGTTTAGTCCGACCGCCCTAACATCAGCGCCAATAAAACACAATATTCTCGGTAACTTGGTGAACTACAGCCAAACAACAAGGGGGTCAAGTTTCCAGGCGAGTGTCCAGACCTGTTCTTCTACGACCGTGACTTCGGTCTACACAAAACATGTTTATTGTTACACACCCCTGATTTTCGCGAAAATAATTCTGCACCAACTTGTTCAATGCCGTCTATGCACGTCGGTTAAGTCATATTTATGGCTAGGATGGGATGTTTTCAACTTGCAGAGTCTTTCTACCCATAAATCACATACATATGGTCCCGTAGCAATTATTATCATCAGTGAAGTCAAAAGAGTAGGGACAGGAATTTTTGGTGAAAAGATTTTTGCCCCACTTTGTTTCAGTGTCTTACGTGCACACCTGCAGCTCAACTTCATGGCAATTGACAAGAGTCTTTCGCGCTGAGATGTTATTCATTTGACTGTGCCAATCAGTACACGGATAACTGCGACACAAACTCTCTTTCTTATTGACAGAGTGTATTTCTTTAACGATGTTTCTCATTTGACCCTACCAATCAGAATAAGGTTACTGCGAATAACACACGTCCGTGATTTGCAGTAAAACGTTAAGACACGTAGTTAAATTCAGCCAATCACTGACCGCGAAGCAGAGCTGCAGATGTGCACACGTGGCACTGAAGCAAACTGGTGCAGAAATATTTTCACCAATAATTGGAGTCCCTATTTGTTGGATACGTCAGTTAGGCACATTGAGTCCACATGCTCATAGCTAGAGCCCACGATTTTTGGTGAAAAGAATTCTGCAACAATTTGTTTCAATGCCTTATGTGCTCATCTGCAACTCTGCTTCGTGGTCAGTGATTGGCTGTTTTAAATTCTCAGCGTCTCGGGGTTCTACCCGCAAATCACAGACGTGTGGTGTCGCAGTAACCTTGTTCCTGTTGGTACAGTCAAATGAGCCACGCCTGTGCAATTATACATTCTGCCAGTAAACATGAAGCAGAGCTGCAGATGTGCACGTAAGGCATTGAAACAAACTGTTGGAGAATTCTTTTCACCAAAAATCGTGGGCTCTACTCATAGCGTATAGTTGGAGCTTATGCCTTGAAACACGACCACGATATGCCACTTGTGAACATAAAGCACTGAAACAAAATGGAGCAAATATATTTTCTCGACAAACTCTAGCCTTTGGTAATAAGTAGAGACATGCAAAATTCGCGTTATCATTTGGTAGCAGACTAAACTTCACTTTTCTATACATAACAGAGCATAATCTGAGATTTAATTGGCCACGAACTTTGATGTGTTGTCATTTACGTGTGTTACGTCTTTACAGAGATTGGCCTCTCTACCGTGTAAGCATTCTCCGCGGCAAGTCACGACAATATCGGCCAGCGGGAGATGTCGAACATGCCTATAGTTACTTGGAGTGTAGTCAGCTGTCAGAAAATAACGCGAATTTTGCATGTCTCTAGTAATAAGGTAAAAGTGCGTGCTTTTAGCGGTATTTTTAAGTTATAACATTCTGGTTCGGAATCTTTAAGAAGGCTAGGTACGTGTAGCACATCTCTATCATTAATATTGTCCCATAAAATGATTCAGTTAACATTAAATTTCTCACATAAGCGCACTATCGACGAATATACTGCACGCCAGTCAGCTAATTCTACCTATAAACTACGGTGGTATGTGTGTACCTGTGTCTCCTGTAGACCTTTTGCACTTTTATACTTCGGACGTTCAATATACAACCAACCAGGTGACTATATTCAGTGGTATGTGCTACCCTTAAAAATTGTTTTACGCCATTCGTTATATACATGATTTCAATACATTTTTCGTAAGTAGAGATGATGGTATATCGCGAAAATGTTTTGTGCCAACATACCCTTGAAAACACTGTAGTTAATTGCTGATGTACGTCTGACACAACGTAGCTGTCTGCAGACCAATGATAGTAATATTATAATAGCGGTATTCTTATTGGCTCGGTCAAATACGGTAACTGCTCCACGTACAAGCGAAAGCCAGTAATCTTATGGGAGGTTGAACGTAAGTTGAAATCAAGCGAACAGTCAAGTTTTCCCGTTATAGCCTAAACCATTATCTCTATTCATAAGGAATTTGTAACCGGAGTTTGTCGGTGTAGCTTGGAAACACCCGCTACAAGTGTAAATAAACGATTGTGATTGTCGTTATTCGTTTATTTGTAAAAAATTGTGTTACGCATATTTGAATTTGGAGACAGAACACGATTCAAGAATTATGCAGAACTTAAGTACGCTGATCAAGCCAAGCGAACAGTTACGCCTCAAAAAGCATTTTCAAGTTACGACTGATCGACGCGGATTACGATTTACCCCCAGTTTCGCCACAGTAGGCGTCTGAAATGCCAAGCATACTGTAAAACTTCGTTAAGCTCACTGATAACAAGCTTTACACGTTACAGATAAAATAACTGTCAGAACGCAGATAACACAAGAGATTGCCGAGACATTTCTCGTTAACCAGTATCAGGAAATGTCTGTAATAAAGCAGTTATGATAACGGCTTCGATTTCATCAACAAGTACTGATATCATTACTGAAAAATTACAATGAAAACTAAACTAAACTGCAGCTACTAACAAGTAATACCTGTTTCGAAAGAAATGAAATTTACATGTCTCCGCACGCCAATAAAAAACCCAGCAATAATAGAAAATGTGTTTTATGCATGGGAAAATATTTTGATAGTTATGCCTTTCGAGTTAAACGTTTCTGACGACGAAAATTTGTGCATTTGATTACATTGCAAAATATTATGTTAAAGACTTAAATAATACTTAAAATCAGCCAAAGAATAGTAATTTAACTTTTTCAATTGGGACGAAATACTATTTTTAACTCGATGTTCACAGGCTTTAAACGCCTTTAATAGTCTGTTGTCTTGAAAGTGTATTCTTACTTTTTCACAAGGAATTTCCTTACACACACACAAATGTATATATATATATATATATATATATATATTGTAACGAGATCGTCACAGCTTATAAAGTTTGTTATATAATTGAGGATTAAGAAAGACATTGTTAGAAAAAACATCAGAAGTTTTAGTATTTTAACAGCTCCCGCCTTAATAAAGTAATTTTTGTTGAATTTAATTAATTTAATATTATATTTGTTTTGTGTTAGATTAAGAAAATCTCTCACTCATAGTTATTTATAGTTAATACTAATTATTTCTCATAGACGTTAAATTATCTAGAAGCTATTTGAGATTGTTATTGAATTTCTGAAAACGCTCATGTAACTTTCCTTCTTTTAAAAAATTGCAAATATTTTATGAATATGTTAATATTACCAAATTGTTGCATAATTGTTTATTTAAATATTTTTCTTAATTTATTCCAACATCTGGTTAATATTTTAATGTGATTTTGAAATATGTGTTTAAAATTTTAATTACCGTATGATTGTACTTAGTATAATTCTAGTTATTTTTACTTTGTAAGTAAAGAGTATTTATCTACTCCAGAGAGGTTTCTCTGAGCAGATTGCAGGTTTTATACCTCTTTTGTTGATTGGTTGCCAAGGCAACGGTTCCCAAATTTGAAAGAGAACATAGATATGTTATGTGATAAGAATAAGGAGAGAGAGTTCCCTGAATTGCGATGGAAGAAGTATGCGGTAGAATCGGCCCAGCAGAAAATGCATCATTTTTATTTCTACCGTCGACTTAAGGTTAGGTCAGGGAACTTATTTAGATAGACGATAGTATGTCTGTAATTTTAGGCCATTTTAAGAAGAGGCTCACTTCAGTAGCAATATTTAGGCTAATTTGAAGTGTCATGAAGACGCCGAGAACTTCAGGTCTACATTGTAAGAATAGCCATTTTGAATACCTATGCTTCTAGCGTCCCTATGTATATCCATCTTGTGGACAATGCCGACCTCTTCAAATACGGACTTTTATTTCACAAAATTTTACGTTTACAAAATTTAAATGAAATTGTAACATTTTATTCCATTAGAGTTTGGTGTGCTAATCTTTGTCAACGAGCTCAAACCCAGTGGTCCTGAGTTTAAAAGTTATGTTTTACGACTGAGCAACATGTATAATAGAACCCAAAATTTAATTTTATCCCTAGCCGAGGAACTTTGATCCTAGTATCAATATATATTTTTAACCAAACTCAACTTTTTCTCTACTTTATGGTAAATTGTGCCTAAACTATGTGTTTGACCTAGGGTGAGAGATTTTTAAATTAAATAATCAAGTTCTTTTAATATATTTCATTATCTTCAATAAAGTGCACTATATCTATTTTCAATGTTGTGTATATGTTTTGTCGATGAATCTACAAGAACCTACATTTTGGTAAGAAAAGTATCTCCTGCAACAGTAATTAATTTCACAAATTATTCTATACTCAACTCACCTTATTTACCGTCTCACAAATGTTTGGTACGACTACTATTACAGTAAAGCAAAAAATCACGCAACACAACAATACACAGTAAGAAAGTATTGCAATATATATATTATATATAAATAAATATATATATATATACATACATATATATATATATATATATATATATATATATATATATATATATATATATATACACATACACATACACACACATATACACACACGCACATACTTTCTTGAACTACAGGATAACTTAAGTGTGTGCTATGAAAAGTAAACTATACCAGAATGCGTTTCACATTTTATGAGTGTCCATTGGGGCTGCGGTGGCCGAATGGTCAGACCATTTGCCTGCCACCAAGACGATTCCCGGTGGGGTCGGTCCCCAGATTTCCGCATGTGGGAATCTCGCCGGACGATGCCGCTGGCCGGCGGGTTTTCTCGGCTGTGGCGTATTCTGTTGTTGTATGAATCAGTCAAATCTTGGACTTGTCTGCGTCTTCCTCCAATCTTGCACGTTGACATAGTGTACGTAGACAGTCGTGCATATCTCATTCAGACAAGGTTCTGTCACCAAATGTAGTGCGACGTCATATTGTATGTTGCTTATAATAACTTGTTTTTAACCCCCGACACAAAAAGAGGGGTGTTATATTGACGTGTCTGTCTGTGTGTCTGTGGCATCGTAGCTCCTAGACGAATGGACCGATTTTGATGCGGTTTTTTTTTTTTGTTTGAAAGCTGACGTGATCGAGATGTTTCTTAGCTATAATTTATGAAGATCTGTTCAGGTGTTTGATGATCATCAGTTCTTTTTGTAGTTATTGAAAGGATGTGAGCAAGTACTACTGGCACGATCGATCCGAAATTTAGTATCCTATGACTTCAATGATATTATAATAACATAGTCACCTTGACCTGATGCTGCAGCATCATCTGGAATTTGCAGGATTCCCAACTCCTCATCAACTTACAGTCGGGGGTTTTTGAATTTTTAATTTAAGATGCTACTTATTCTCTAAAATTGGACGTGACTAATTCTTACAGCAAGCCCCTCGTTTGTGCTTTAAGAGATTGTCAGCACTGAGTGTCTCATAGAGATGACCGAACTGCAGATCAAAGACTTGCATTTAGAAGATAAGATGAGGTGTGGGGTAACCGTCTCCAGTAGAAGGTCGCGGCCTTCAACGTGGCAACCCTGCAAAAAAATGGGTCGTTATAGAACGCTTTGAGCTATGTAACAGCAGTGGATTTTTCTAATTCGTAAGTATATTAAAGATACTCGCAAACTAGAGAAAATTATTACAGTTGGAGAGCTCGGATAGCTGTATAAACAACCCTTATTAGCAGAGTTTCTACATAGAAGGCTACGTTCTTGTTAGATAGTTCGCGATCAAGTCAGCACTTTTGATACCGTGGTTAGTTATTCCTTTCAACCAATGTGCTTTTCTCTGGTAATTTATAAAATAAAATAGTACTCTGGGTAGTAACAAAAATGTATAGATTGTACTGTGCCCAAGAAGGATACGTCTGAGAACCACTGAAAATTTGTTTTTTAATTATAATCCTAGGCGGTCTTCAAAAGTGCTCACTTAACCACGAACAGCCTATAGTTAGATACTTGCAAAATTCGCATAATAATTAAGTGGCAAACTAGACTTTACTGATGTGTACATTGTAGAGTACAATATGCGACTATTAGAAACCCGGTAATTCAGCGTCTTCAACGACCTTACGCCTGTCTGTCCTCAGCTAGTGCAAGCAACTAGAATTTGGCAAAATATAATTGTACCTTTTTGTTTCATTGCCTTATGTGCACATCTGCAGCGCTGTTTCATTGTCGGTGATTGGACATTTTAACTGTAACTTGTCTTGAGTTTGTACTGGCAAATAACTGACGATTGGTATCACTGTAACCTTAATCTGATTGGCGTAGTTAAATGAGAGGCACTTCTGAACAAAGACACGCTGCCTATGACCATAAAGCAGAGCTGCCGATGTGTACAAAAGCTTAAAAATGGTGCAATAAACTTTCCGCGACAAGCGCGCTCGTCACTGACAACCGAGACCGCGTAATAAGCGTGCTAGACAGAACATGTCTGGCGGAACCTTGAGGTGACGTAGTGCGCAGTAGATGACGAGTTTGGCCGGTCAGACGGTGTCACCTGTTCTCTTCTTCCCGCCACGTGTGTGGTGCGCGTGCGTGCGCTTGGTTCGCCCTTAGTGCTTCCGCAAGTGCAGGCCTCGGGCGTGCAAAATACATTCGTCCACGTTGCAACCTTTGCGCTGTATCTCCCTTCCGCAAGAACCCACACAAACTCTCTCTCTCTCTCTCTGTGTGTGTGTGTGTGTGTGTGTCATGGCGTTGTTATGAAGGCAACAGTGGTAAACAAATTCGCGTTTTTTTTGCGTAAGCTAGTATTCCGATAACTTAAGGGCGCGGCTACTGCAATTTTCATCGCCATTTTTTTATTTCTTATTTGTACTAGATATTTTTTTTTATTATTTTAGACACAAAATGTGACTAAATTTGGCTCTTATGAAATTTTTTCATCTCTCGTAGTTTTTGCGTAAAGGCTTGTTAAAGTCATATTTTACATGTTTCCGTTTTAACGACTACACTAAAACCAACTGATATACCAAACTAAAAAAAATATTACAGTGGTTAAAGACATTGCAGGCTACAATGACATGCTCATAAAATTAAAGAATAAAAATTATTTCAGTTTTAAAAGAAATGTTGAAACTGAAAATAAAAATTTAAAAAAAAAATGCAATTTTTTTAAAATACAAATAATTTTTTTTCTTTGATTTTATGATCATGTCATTGTAGCCTGCAATGTCTTTATCCACTGTGATTTTTTTTTTTTTTTTTTAGTTTGGTATATGAGTTGGTTTTAGTGCAGTCGTTAAATCGGAAACAAGCAAAATATGACTTTAACAAGCCATTACGCGAAAACTATTTGAGATTAAAAAATTTCATAAGAGCCAAATTTAGTCACATTTTGTGTCTAAAATAAGAAAAAAATATCTGGTACAAATACAAAATAAAATAATGATAATGAAAATTGCGGTAGACCGCGCCCTTAAGCATCTAGACACGCAATTGACTCTTAACTTAGTGGTACCTCGTGGAGGGCGCCGAGCCAATTAATAATGAATGAACTAAGTGTAAGCCTAATCACGTTGTTATCAACGAGTCAGCGAGCATCCAATCAATAGCAGCACACAGATATTAGAGCATAGCCTACAAGTCAGCGAACCCGCGAATTTTCCTGTCTCAACTCTCTCCTTATGTCGGAATAACATGAGCTCGAAGATAGTGACACGAAGGGCGCGATGCGACACTATACTCTGTCCACTCTAAGGTTGCAGCAGAAATAAAAATAACTAACGAAAGAAATCAAAGTCATTTAATTACATATTGATTCCACATATTGTGATTATGCCGTAACACAGTTACCTTGTATTTTTTCAATATTTCAAATGAAATTTATGCTGTGCAAACATTTTTTTGTCATTCGCTTGATTGAATTAGCTGCAACCTTAGAATGGATAGAGTATAAAAAAATTATCGTTATTGAGAACACTAGTTTGGCTGCCGCGCGACAAATAGATACATAAAAAGTAATATATATGGAAATAGATCACTGCTACTACATACTAACATCTAGTACGACAGCCATAGTTGTTAACGATATTTCAGATTTTTCCGTTTATTTGTAATATATTTTAAATAACCACTGGATTTCTGAAATGTAGAAGTAAACACACAATTACACGTTTGCTTATAAGTGTTATGACTAGAGGTACGTCAATTTCGCAAATACATTCCAGGTCAGGTTGAACGCCAAAAATATATACTTCATAATCACGCGTGTGATTAACTGGCGGCTGTCACGAAAACGCATTTGACTACTGCAAACCAGTAGTAAATAAGGAAATGATTCATAGAGCTATCGCTTGTAATGTTGTAAGCCAATGAATAATCGACAGTATCCAGAGCGAGTACAGAACTTAGCAATCTAGGCTGCTGCCAGGTGAATCCGCGAAGTTGACGCACCTCTAGTTATGACTTGCGCATGTTCAGGGCGCGATCTACAAAAATTTCCATTGCCAAGCTTTTATTATTTTATTTGTATCAATATATTTTTAGTCATAATTTGTGACTGAATTTTGCTCTTATTATTAGAGACATGCAAATTTCGCATTATCATTTGGTAGCAGACTAAACTTCTCTTTCCTATACATAACAGAGCATAAGCTGCGATTCGATTGGCCACGAACAGTTATGTGTTGTCATTTACGTGTGTTACGTCTGTACAGAGATTGGCCTCTCTACCGTGTAAGCACTCTCCGCGGTAAGCCACGACAATATCGGCCAGCGGGAGACGTCGATCGAGCCTATAGTCACTTGGAGTCTAGTCAGCTGTCAGAAAATAACGCGAATTTTGCATTTCTCTACTTATTATATTTTTTTCTATCATAGTTTTTGCATACTGGTTTTGTCAAAGTCAAAATATTGCATGTCACGGTTTTAAGAACGACACTAAAACCAAAAGACTTACCAAACTGAGATAATTCACTCTGAATAACGATGTTGTAGACTACCAGGTCTTCTATATAATAGTATTTTTTTTTAAATTTCAAACAAATTCATAAGATTTTAAATTTTTAATTTCTGCATTAAAAAAAATTTATCTTGTGTTCATGTGTTGTCATACAGGAGACCTTGTAGTCTACAACATCGCTATTCAGCGTGAATTATCTCAGTTTGGTAAGTCTTTTGGTTTTAGTGTCGTTCTTAAAACCGTGACATGCAATATTTTGACTGTGACAAGCAATTGTACAAAAACTATGGTTAGGGACCTCTGATTTTCGCGAAAATAGTTCTGCATCAACTCGTTTCAACGCCTTGCTTGAAAGGGTAAGAAAATGTCTGGTACAAATATAAAAATAAAGGCATGGTGATGGAATTGCTGCAGACCACGCCCTTAAGGGCGTTCAAGAGGGAAAAATTAATAATTTTATGTTTATAGGAACTAATTTTCGTTTAGTAGAAGTTACTTAGAAGTTCATTTTCTTCTTACTAAAAAAATTTGCTCAGCCAGTTTTTGCATAGTGACATTTCAAAGTCAAAATTTGCAAGTTTTTCGTTCATACAACCGCCCCCCCCCCCCGAAAAGTAATGGACATAATGAAACAAAATAATTCACAGCGAAAGTACATGTGACGGGCTAGAGTTTTAGGGATATAAAAAAACATTGTAATAATGTATTGTGTTTTTTAAAAAAATTTTAAATTTCGGAGTTTTGTTGCTTTTTCGAGAAATAAATTTGTACATACAAAAATATTTTGTATTGGTATTCAATCCTCGGATTTTCGCATGTGGGAATCGTGCCTGACGATGCAAGATTTCTTGGGAATCTTCCGTTTCCCCCGCCCTTTCATTTCAGTGCTGCTCCATGCTCACCTTATGTCACCCCTCACCAACGCTGAAGTCCTTGATGCTAAACGCGAAGTCTCACTCACTCACTGATAATACTCTTCGACATAGCCCTTGAAGACGATAATGAACAACTCATTGAAAAAATATACTGCCAGAACCTCACAAGTAATGAAATGGCAAAGGATCCATTCAAAAATAAGATAAAAGTAAGCCACAGAACAGAAAGAAAGACTTCTGACATGGTGAATGTAGTTTTCGAATGCGATGCAACTTTATGAGACCTGTTAATAAAAAGAAACAGGATATACTTGGGATACCAATCCTGCAAAATAAGGGACTACCTAGATGTTTCAAATGTCAGTGATACGGGCATATCTCAACAAGATGCCAAAATGAAACTACATGTTCTAAGTGTGGCCTCACAGGACACACCTTCAAAGAATGTGAAGACAATGGCAGAGATAAGTGTGCCAATTGCCTCAGAGACAAAAAGGAACATCATCAATATATGTGAATAAAAAATCATACTGATATTTATCTAATACTTGAAATAATACTCGTGACATAGCCTGAGGCCCGCAGTTAACCCCCATAGGTAATCGCTTCCATTGGTACTGACCCCAAGGAGTGACAAAAGACAAAATTTCACGCGAATCAGGGTGTAAATCACATTGCAAAAAGGCAGAATTTAAATCAAAAATTAAGAAATATTGAGATCTTCCTACATGCTGAAATATTGATTCTATAGTAGGCAGAGGATACGGATCAATGAATATTTTAGAATTTACGCGGCAGTAATTACAAATAATACTGTAAGTACCAGGTATCTTCTTAGGTAGTTAAAAATGCAGGGCTAGAATACATACTACCAGAATCCTCCAAAATATCCTGATCTTTCATTTCATGTATTAACTTTTTGAAATTTTTTTAATTTAGGAGGTGTTAAGCGGTAAGGAACAGAAGAAACTGGTTCTAAATATTTTAACTTTAACACTATGGGACTCTTAGTATAATGACCTAACCTAGTAGTGACAACATCCGAACATTACGCTTGTAACTCCTGCAGACATCTTGTTTCCGTTCCTACTTCCTCTCCTGTGTCTACAATATTACAGTGATAAAGTTCTGAAATTATCTTAACAGGTTGATCCCTTTTGAAAGAAAATATAAGCTCCATTTGTGATACATTTAAAGAGGCCTGAGTTTTCCCCAAGAAATATATTCCCAGAAGGAGTTCATGACTCAACACTGGTAATACCTTAAATTCAAACTTCCATGATAAATTTTAAACTCAGCTGTACAGTCTGAAGTAATTATTCCTCCAGTGAGAGTGAATCCTATTTGTTTCCCTTTCTTAATCTTAACTAACCCATTTGGCAAAGCTCTTAATAAGTTATTACAAAAATCTTTATTTATCAAGGAACAGGATGCCCCCGAATCACCCCGGGGTAATAACAGGAAGCGTTTCCGAAAATTCAGGGTCTCTCAGCGTTTAACATCGTTTCTTGTCTTAGAGGCCTTTCAAGTAAGTTCTGTGGGAACCGGCGGTGAAGGTTGTTAAGGTAAGAGAATGGGTGGGGGATACCAGGAAGAGTTGGTGAGCCAATTCATCACTCGCACGGCCAAATCCAGTCCTCGGCTGACGTGTCGTGACGTTCACTAACGAGCACAGTTTACAACCGCGCCATGCTGTTGTCATCACAGCCCCGCGCCGCGCCCAAGCGCTTGGTCACGCCCGGTATCTTCACTTCTGTGGCATTGACAGCACTACTGTAGAATTGCGCGTGGTTTTTGACAACAAACAAAATCATGTACTTTTCGCGAAAAGATTACTGCACCAATTTGTAGTGATGTCTCTTATGTGACTGTACCAATCACAGTAAGGTTACTGCAACACCGCATGTCTGTGATTTGCGGGTTGAACCCCAAGACACGTGAGGATCAATACATTCTATCGCTGGCCATGAGGCAGAACTGCACGTAAGGCACTGAAACAAACTGGGGGAAAATTCTTTCCGCGAAAAGTTCATGGCTCTATTCATGTTCCTAGTCATAAGTAGAGATGATGGTTTATCGCGGGAAAAGTTGACTGTTTTATGGATTTCAATACATGCCCAGCTTACCAGAAGATTACTGGCTTTAGCTTGTACGTGGAGCTGTTGCCCTATTTGACTGAGCCAATAAGAATACCGATATTGTAATATTTGATGTCTGCAGACAGCTACGTTGTGTCAGTGTTTTCAAGGCTATCTTGGCACAAAACATTTTCGCGATATACCATCATCTCTAGTCATAAGTAGAGACGGAAAAAGTTGGCGAGTTCCCTGACCTGTAGGCTAGCCTTCAAGAATATATGTGTACTCAAGCAGACAACAGGTGTTCGTTGGCTGCTCGCGGACACAGTAAAATTGACCCGGAATTAGTTATATTTTTATTATTGTCTCATCGACTTCCAGGAGGTGTCAAATAAGTCAACGGCCAATTGTGAAAGTTATCACGAACTCACAGTTGCTGGAATTCTAGCTTCTGTCTGAAAGAACACGCGAATTTTTCCAAGGGCAGTGTAAAAGCTGAAACCTTACATTGCCCTAGAGACATGCAAAATTCGCGTTATTTTCTGACAGCTGACTAGACTCCAAGTGACTAGAGGCTCGTTCGACATCTCCCGCTGGCCGATATTGTAGTAACTTGCCGCGGAGAATGCGTACACGGTAGAGAGGCCAATCTCTGTAAAGACGTAACATACCTTTGACAACCCATAAAAGTTGGGCAATTGAATCGCAGATTATGCTCTGTTATGTATAGGAAAGTGAAGTTTAGTCTGCTGCCAAATTATAACGCGAATTTTGGATGTATCTATAATTATACCGTACGCAGTTATAGTCCTCAAAGGGAAAAGAGACGCTTATTGAGTACTTTGCGCTTAGAGGCGATAATGTACGCATTGAGCCAGCAAGGGTCAGCCTTATGCTGGAATAACATTAGAGTGACGGACGCGACGTGGAACCAAAAATTATCGTTATTGCGAACACGTTTGGCTGCTGCACAACAAACACGAAAATAATATTACACGTAAATAGTTAATTGTCACTACATATTGACCTCTGGCGGGGCACCAATTTAAGTTTACGTCGTTACTCACCCCCACCCAACCGTTTGTATGCAGTATTTAAGCAAGATTTTAATTCACTGAATTTCAGCCTTATTTTCTTTCAGGTTTTGATTGGGTCAAATGTATTAAGGGTGAAGTGTTCAAAGCGTAGACGACAATGTCATTTTATTCCCAGCACTGCTTAGTTCACAAGAGTTGGCTAATGTGTTGCTTTTATTTCCTGAGATACACCTCGGTGTTACCGTGTCGGCGGAGGTATTTTGAAGATGTGTAGTAAAGAGACCAATATAATAATACCCAGGCAATGCGTAATGATTGGTTCATTTACTATTTATTACCTGTATCGTTCCCATTCCTGCAAGTTTTGCATAACGCATAATGTTGTTGACGTTTTCTTTCCAAATGGTCGCTACTATTATCTCAATGTCCCTCTTAAAACACATGGCATATTATATTGTTGTCTCAGGCACTATGGTGAAAACTGTACATTGTGATTATTAATTGCTAGGGACAGGAAACTACGCGAAAAGATTTTTGCAGCACTTTCAGTGCCTTACGTGTGCACCTGCATCTCTGCTATGTCGTCAGTGATTGGATGTCGTGACAACCAGCGTCTTGAGGTTAAACCAGAAAATCACAGACGTGATGTGGGGCAGTTATCTGTGTACCGATTGGCACAATCAAATGAATAATGACTCTGCACAAAAACAGGTGTTCACGTTCGACACTGAAACAAAGTGGGGCAAAAATCTTTTCACTTAAAATTCCTGTGCCTATTAATTACTTTACTGTATTACCGTAAACCGTGATGACTTTGGTCCACTAGAAATGTTGCTTTGTATGTCGTTTAGTGAATAAAATTTAAAAGTTTAAATTGATAGATCAGTGTAATATATTTAATCGCTCGGCTTTAGTTTTCTTTACCAAATAATCACAATATTGGTATGATGAGTGAACCAAAGTCACCCTACATGGTCAAAGTAACCTCAGTTTATGGTATGTTTACATCAAGTTGCGAAAATATACATGTCGAAAAAAAAAAGTTTCAGAGTTACTCGCTCTACTGTAAACAATAGTGTTTTTAAATCACGCGTAAATTTATTTCACCGTCAGGGATTAAACAATGCTGAAATTCTGAAATATAAAACTTGACGTGAATCCCTAGGTAGGCTGCGGTTGTGTCTGTAATGCACAGTGCTGTAGGGCCAAAATTGTCACAGGGTGTATACCCGGTACTCAAAAGTCAGGGTATGACTATTTCTTACGCCAATCGCAACTGCATCTCAAAAGTAATAATAAAAATAAAATAATTAAGTTAGCGAAAAATTACGCATTGTAACTTGAAAGCTAAGAGATCAAATCTATTACATTCACATTTTCAGTGGCGTAGCCAGGATTTTTTAAAATGATGATGCCTCGTTTAACTTTTTCCATGATAAACAACCATCTCTAATCTCGTTTCATCAAATAATTCCCAAAATGTAGATAATCATAAAACCGTGAAAGGACTACGCCTACCTGCGCATGAGAGGCTCAAAAGTGACGGAGCAGTAAGGTCGACCTTGAAGCGCACATCAAATGCCACGTCGCCTCAACGAGCCAAGCGCTGGACTAGCGTGCAAGCTTCCCGCCGAACGGTTTTTGCTATGGGACATTAAGTGGTAACCATATAATTTTATTGGTGGAAAGTTTGCAACTAAGTTCAGTGCAGGTCGCAATCTGAGTTTCATATGCATCCGGTTAGTACATTTTGAAATACGGAAGCATGAAAAGGCCGTTTTTAGCCATGTTGGAGGGCTCAGAAACAGTGTTTTTAATGAGCGTGGCGTCTTAACAATGAGGTTCCGACCGTGTCTGAAGTTTGTTTCCTTTTCATAAGTTGGCACAACGGGCACGCGTGGAATATTTTCGTAGTAAAAAACCTGTTTACGAACACACTGCAACGCATTTGAAGCATGGGGTAGACGGCCGCCTTAATGTTTCGCAATCCACATGTGTGAGTAAAACGATATGGGCGGATCTTAACAGCTGGCTCTCAGCCAAATAAAGGTGAATGATATGTGTATGGAGCAGCGTCGGAATGCGAGGGTGGAGGAACGAGAGGTCTCCGAGAAAATCTTCTGCATCGTCCCGACGTTCAGGCACGAAATTTCCGGGTTATTCCGGCACAAGGCCAAAGTACTGGGATCAATATTTTATAAACATTTCGTACAAAAATTTTTAAACCATACAAACTGGTCAAGCTGGAAGCAACAACTGATCTTTCTCTGTATACATTCAAAGTCGCCAAATGCATGCTGACATTTCAGAACTATTTTTTTTAATAAGATCGTAGTTCAGTACAACGGACCAATACATATGGTGAGCGTTTTCTTTGGACATTAGGCCGGCAACCGATGTAAGGCGAGGTGACGTTGCACCAAACTTATTACGTTAACCCTAGTTGTAATCGTTATAAAACACTTTTTTGCAAGTGAATGTGTAAGGGACACTTTCCTACAGTTTTAAAAATTACGGGAAAGTATAACACTATAAAAATTAATTTTTAGTAAAATCAATACATTAAGAGTGCGTGGTAGATAAATAAACGCTTAAAAATCAATTTATTTCTACGCTTTTTTCAGAGCCAATATGGATAAAATACTCTTTGACAATCCTAGATAATTGTATTTGCCAACTTTACGAGTAAATATTTATCCAGAATTACTAATTCGTTACGCGTGATCTCTTGCGCCGCAGTTAAATGCTCGAGGTTCCGGCATCAGAGATTGTGCCTCAGAAGTTCGTAATACTGGAAACTATTTTGTTTCAAACGTTGGCTAAAAGTATTGTCTAAGATTGCTATTGTTAAATTTTCGCAAATTGGCTTCAAGAAACCTACAATTATAGATTAATGCTTTTAGCATTGAATTATGTACCACACTCTCTTAACAAATTTCTGGTTCTCGGCGCGCCACATATAGTTTCCCTAAAATAGCCCCATGTTGCACCTTGAAATCTAAATTTCCCCGGGGAAGCACCTTCGGACCCCCTCCGGCCACTTCAATGGAGGGGATGGTAGAACATCCCTGTCCCCCCTTACTTAATTACTGGGTACGCCACTGGTTGCTGTACTACAGGTTTCAACAGCGAATGGCGTGCAGGCTGGATCATATTACTGTGGAATGCTACATCTGACAATGGCCAGGGTCATAGCCATCTTGAGTAGAAGGCCGCGGCCTCAGATCTGGCAACCCTGGCAGGAAGGGCCATTTTAACACATCCATGTCTCCCCAAAAAACAGTGGCTTCCCCTGATTCGCCGGTATGTCGAGCAGAATAACAAATCCGTTACAGCCATTGCCTTTGGAGAGCTAAAAGAAGTGTTTAAGTGACCCTTCCTGTCAGGGTTGCCAGATCTGAGGCCGCGGTCTTCTACTAAAGATGGCTATGCCACAGTCCAATTAATTCTAGCTACATTGGTCCAATTGAGTACAACTCGTCTGGTATGTAATTGCCTTTAAAAGATGTAGTGGCGTTCCACAATAACTCGTTCCAGCCCGCACGCTACACATTATACTGTGAAGTGTAGTGCAGAAACGGTGCATTTTCGGACCGATGTTCATACATTTTGTGTTCCTCCAGATGTGATGACTGTTTCTCCAACAGCCTGTATCCTGCTGGTACATATTGAGTTGCGGCAGTCTGAACAGACATATTTTCAGTTATGTTTGAGGATTCAAGTTCATTTTTTTTTAATGAGTGCGGTATGTTGACAGCGGCATTACTTGTTCACCATTCGTATATAAGTAATCTAAAGGTACTATCCTGTGAGTCTCCTATGTGACCCTGTGTGACCCCTGTGTGACTCCTGTGAATCCTGTAAGACTAAAGTGACTCTCCTGTGAGACTCCTGTGTGACCCTGAGGAAAAACGTGGCCGGGGGTGGGTGGCATGTTGTAGTTTGATAATAAAAAACTGATTTCTCAACATCCTGCAACGAACTTAAAACGCGTTCCAAGCCGTCACCTTAATTGTGTTACTTTTATGGTATAAATACAATATGCAGTACAAAATGTGGCCTGTGAATACATTGCGAAGTTATTTTAATTTCTTTTCAACAGTATTTTCAGTGGAAATAATACCGTAGGGATGATTAGTAATTGTTTTGATTATTTGAAAGAAAAAAAAACAGGATTGCCTATGTTACGCTTCTGACTTAACAGCAATAAATCATTACAGTTTATAATTTGTAATTTATAGCCTGTTTTTTTGGTCGAATACGTGTCAATGTCGCAGTGAAGCTACAAAAGCTGCGAGACGCTTTTCCGTGTTGTGTATGTGTGTGTAGGTGGGTGGGTGTTGCGGGCGCGCCTTGATACACACGTATACCGTGTTACGACACGTCTCCGAGACACGCGTTAAACTTTCAAAATAAATAATGCGCTTATCCGCAAATGAATACAAAATACCACGTGAACACATGATAATTGCGTCGTTAGATCATTAATGAAGTTCAGCGGCTCTATTCGCATGCATTTATCGCCTCACGATAAATTTAATGCTGTTTCTCTCTGATGTAAACAAATGCAGTGGACGGACGACGAGAGGTACAACCCCTATGGTGTCACAGCCCGTTGTGGGAAACAAATTTTGTTGCTATAGGTATCTGCCGAATTGTACTGAACAAAATTCTGCAAACTTTATTATTTTGGAGTAAAATAAACCGGCGTATTTGTTTGATAATTTTTGTTACGTGTCACAGAAACTTTAAATAAAAAAAAATGTTGGCAACATTGTTCTCTTTGTATTTTTATTTCGCAATGGGGATATATGGGATTACGTATGTAATTTTATATTAACGTCCATAACTACGTTAGTTAAGTTTAAATAATTTTTTAATCTAACAAGCATTTTAAAACAATGTAATAAAAAAAGTTATAAATGTGGATTTTTAAAATTGGTTTTTAATGATAAACATAGTTCCTAATGTTTGGTATGGCGTTTAACGTCTCTGTACTGCGCAACTAACCTTTTTTGTTACACTCGTGATTTTGGATTGAAAGACCGACAGTAAAATGAGAAACTCGATTTGATCAATAACAGCCCATTCTTTTGTGTGTTATATGAAATTATTTACGTTACAAGCAAGAAAACAGACAATATGCTTTGACGAATGCGTCCTCGCCATTTGTAGTTGTCCACGTGTCTTTATAATATGCAGATACAGGTAAAATTTAAACTTCTTTTGAAACCTCTAACTACTCTCAACGAGCCTATTTCATTAAAAGGTTTTGATCCGCCAACTCCTTTAGTATGGCTGTTCCACCCCCCCCCCCCAATATATGTTTATCTTATATATTTTTTTTTAAATTAAATTTTTAGTGTTATTTATTTTTATTATAATTAATAATAATAATAATTATTATTTTATGTGTGTAAAGTACATTTGTTTTCTAATTTAATAATTATATATGTAAAATGACCAATTAAATAGCAAAACTGTGTTTTGCTCGAAGAATGATTAATGAATACAATACTGCACCGACTTCACAGACATATTAGTAAACCAGAAAGCTCAAACCGTCCATTGTTATAAACGGTTCGAAACCGCAACAGGAATTTTTAAAAATATTCAATTTACTCATACTCATTCGGTCGCCCTCTCGCCACACTTGTTTCGATGCATGCAGCCCAGGGTTTTAGTTGACGTGTGGACACTTCTAAATACTGGAGGGTAATGTATGTAACGTTTTAACAATGGGTATAGTAAGGTACTGTATTAATCAGGAATAAATCGTAGGTGTACGCAGGGAGGTACACGAGCTTGCAGTTGCCACTCCTGATGTTGGAAGGCGTCCTCCAGGCGTGTTGTTTGAGTAGGCCTATACAGGAGGTAATCTTATTGCAGCACTCGTTGCATCTATTGAAATAAATTTTGGGCACACCGGTAATTTTAACTTTACCTAGAGACCGCTCTAAAATGGAAATGTTTTTCTCTCTGGAGGGAGGTAGGTGTTCTTACAGGGTCATTCGAGCCAGGATTCGCCCTGTTGAAAGGAAGAGAGAGTGAAGAGATTTTGGTCAGCGCTTAACATCGAGGTATTTAGCGTTGGAGGAGGGGTGGGGGGTGACATGAGGTGAGTATGGAGCAACACCGGAATGAATCGGCGGGTGAAACGGGAGATCCACGAGAAAACCCGCCGACCAGTGGCATCGTCCGGCACGATTCCCACATGCGAAAATCCGAGGACCTACCCCGCCGGAAATCGAACCCGTATCGCCTTAGTGGGAGGTCTGACCCTTCGACCACCGCGGACCCTGTTGAAAAGGTTTGCGACCCCAAATCATAAACTCTGCATACGCCTACAGGTATAACAAGGCTAAGTTTACTATAAAAAAACTAAGGCTTTCTAAGCAGATACTGATACATGATTTTGTAACAGAGTAGTTGTAGGTAGCCTGTCTTACCTCGTATTTTGCATATTCTTACTATGCAAGTTTTCATAACTGCATACAGAATTTACTAAACTATACGCCTACAAATAAATATTTCCAAGTTATTAGATACTTTTTGTGTTATAGGAAAACCTGCTGCAATGGAGCAGTTTACTGTTAAACGTTAATGAACCAAAACGAATAACCGAATCAAAAGATAAGCTGTACTAAATATTATGTCAAAAACATAAGAAAAGCATAATTATTTACTCTTGAATAGGTGTTCAAATTAATCACACATAACTTGGTCATTAAAATGAAGATACAAGGAAAAATGTGTAATGCTTTGACATCCACCATAAGTAGAGATGGTGGGAAATCGTAAGAATATTACGTGTGAATTGATAAACAGTGTTGCGGCCTGGGCCTTTTTTGATTGAATGATAAATAACAAATATTCGTGTGGTGCACCAGAGTTGTCTTCGGCCCAGTCAGATGGTGTCACTCACACCAATAACGGAAGAACATCTTACTTAAGTCTTGCAAACAGTCGACTTTTCCCGCGATATGTCAATGTCCGTAATGATAAGATGCTCTGATTTTTGCCACTGGCCAGACGCTAAAAGTGTCAACAAATTTAATGAAGCAAATTACATATGTGTTGATCATTTCGAGATACATTTCGACACTGTTGTTTGCTCTTCACATCTCAACTAATAATAATAAAAAAAATACAATGGTATGTGTAACGTATAATAGTTTGAATTTGCTTTATAAGTTATTATTTTATTTTAGTATAGCGCAATTTTCTATCAAAACAACACAATGTGGGCGCATTTTCGAGTAACTGGTACGCCTTGATTGTTTTATTTTTAAGTTCTACCTGCGATAGGTGTAGTGGCATGTGCCATTGCCATCTTAAGTACAAGGCCGCGGCCTTATATCTGGCAACCCTGTCAGGAAGGGTCATTTTAACACTTATTTTGTCTCGCCAATGGCAGCGACTTCCCCTGATTCGCCGGTGTGTAGGACAGAATAACGAATCAGATACATACATTGCCTTTGAAGAGTTAAAAGAAGTGTTAAAATGACCCTTGTGTGCAGGGTTGCCAGATGTAAGGCCGCGGTCTTCTACTAAAGATGGCTATGCATGTGCTCTAGTTCGCAGCACAACACACACAGTATTTATGAATAATAACACTAGTTTCGCAAGATCGAATGATCTTGTGCGAAAAATAGAACATACGATGAATGTGGAGATTTTGGTCAGTGTTTAGCAGTGAAGTATTCAGTGCTGGTGAGAAGTGATATGGGTGAGTATGGAGCAGCGCCGAAAAGAAGGGGCGGGGGAAACGGAGATCCCCGAGAAATCCTGCCGACCAACGGCATCGACCGACCCCGCCGGGAATCGAACCCTGATCGCCTCGTTGTGAGACGAGTGCTCTAGCCATTGTGATAACAGTAGCCCTGAAAAAATGACACCAGGATTTTCTGCAAACGCTTTTATTTTTTCATCACGTTGGTGGTGGTGGTTGTGGTGCAGGGGTAACCAGTTAACAGTGTGCCAGTGGCGGATTTAAGGGGGGGGGAAGCGGAGGGGGCGACCCCCCCCCCTAAGAACCTGTAATGTATTTTTTTCGTGTGGTAAATTTTTAAAATATATACAGAAAAAGCATTACATTTTTACAAATAAATATTTGTTAATAATATTAATCCACGCAAATAGACTCACAAATGCCGTAACACTCATGTACATTTTATGTGATCGTAACTGAAAAATTCAATATTGCTAAACAACTTTTCCCCTTCTCTCAAGCTCCCTTTTACGTAAGCGAGATTTGTCTTCTTGTTCGAAAAGCGCTGTGTGCTGTGCTGAAGGGAGGATATAGTTCCCGTTTTTTCTCTTGTGTGAAGTCCCTTGCGACCCTTTTTCAGCAGGAGGGCGAGTGTGTCAGGTCGAAGAGAGACTGGTCAGATCAAGGCCCTGTCATAAATAACGGCCCACGGCCAGGAGTTGTAAAGAAGTGAGAAAAAAAAGTTGGGGGGGGGGGGGCGGATTACGAACTACGACACCATGTCTTCACAACTCTCAGTCACTAGTGTGCTGTGAATGAGTGATGGTTTCATCTATATTTTTCTTATGAAGTGTATTACGTTATGTTTTAATGTTGAATACTAACTAGGGAGATAGAGAATATAATCTGTTTACATAATTGTAGTAAACTACATAAATGTGAAGCAACAGGAGACAGCGATGCTGATACTGCGACACAGGTTCGATTTTATTAGGTTCTTTATACCGTCAAAGCAGTTTAAAGTCGTTATAGTGTGAAAAATATGACGATAAAAACTGCTGTAGACCGCACCCTTAAAACAGCTGCCGTTCAATCACGTAAGGGGCAGGAAGTATACATTCTAGACGTTAAACCGTACGTATAAACAATACGCGAAATACTCGAGCCTCTAGTTTATAACTGGGCTACGAACATTTCACGAAAATAATTTTTCCATAGTTTGCTTCAGTGTCTTACGTGCACATCAGCAGTACTCCTTCACGTGTCTTGGGGTTCTACCTGTAAATCACAGGCACGTGGTGTTGCAGTAATATTTTTGTGATTGGCAGTCATATGAGAGACGTCACTTCACGCTGCCAATAACCACGAAGCAGAACATGCATATGTGTATGTAAAGGCCGTGCTACAATCAACATATCCATAGTAATACCAATGACAGTAACAGTCAACTAACTACCTGTAAAACTATGGCGTGCTTCACACGTGCATAAAAATACCAATAGCCATTACGGAAACTTCCGGTGGCAGATTTTAACATAGGTACATTTGAGTCCGGTATTTTCATTTGTTGCCGAAAAACTTTTCCGTTCGTGAAACGAAATCTTATTGGTTCATAAATCAAAACATCCGGTTGTATTATGTTTGATTGTGACATGGGGTTTTAGTAATGGCTATGGATGTGGCAATGGCCATGAGTATGGTTTTGGTTATTTCGCCTTAAGGTACTACAACAAAAACTGGGAAAAAAATTCTCTTTTAGGGAAAAGTTCGTGGCCCTATAGGCTATAGCAGAATATTTATGGCCACTGCGTCGAAATATGCACTTATATATCAGTACGGCCTTTTCCTTTTGGACACAAGCAAGAATTCAAACAAGTATAAATTCGTATCAATTTCTCAACTGGCTCTAGCTTTATTGGACTCCTCTTGACGAACGTTGAGCCAATAATAAAGAAGCAAGTAAATCGTGTTGTTTCACCGTGTCAGCGAGCAGCTAATGAACAGCTGTCACCTTCTTGAGTACTCAACATGTTCTTGGAGGTTAGCCTATACACGTCCGTGAAACCGCGAATTTTTCAGGTCTCAATATATCAGCCGGATACGTCTCGACTCTCAAAGTTAACTATATTAAGATATGGCTTCAGAAATATATTGATTTAAAATTAAGTTTTTTATACACCTGCAATACTGAGTATTGTTATAAGAGGTGTGAATTTTGCGGATTGATCGCGCAGCAGTCTATATTTCTCAGCAGTATATACGCACTAGATACAATCTGTTACGTTATATATTGGCTTCTTACCCCATAAGCCGGTAACACATGATAGCCTTACGAGTTATCTCAGAATTTATTATGTGTGTCAAAACATAGCCATCTTTCGATCGCAGAATTGACGCTGAGGAATACCTTCTTGGCATTATACCTGGCCTAGAATAAATCTGAGAAACAGACTTACCTCTAGTAATTATATTTTGGTTTCACTATATGGGGGAAATATGCATCAACTTACACATTCGCTGACATGTGTGGGTGGTGTAATCAGCCTATTTCCTTAATCGAACTAGGAAATAAGTTTACAAGCAACGACGCCAGAATGTTAATGGCAAGTGTGGTAATAACGGGGCTTGTCTTTGCATGTACGCGCTTATCGCGGTGCGCCTTGTTCTTGGTTATATTGACCCTCTGTTAGCGTGATAATGAGGGGAAAGAACATTGACCCGTTCGTTTGTGCGATTGCAGGATAGGAAAAACCATTGACCTTTTGCAAAGCCAGTTTCACAGTGTTGTTATTGACCGTTGTACACGACCTCATGGAAGATTGTAGGCCGTTAAGTTTATTCTCATCAGTTCACACAGAGATTTTCGGATAGTAAAATTATTTTCAAATCAAAACTCGAGTATTTTTGAAATTCGGTTATTATAGAGACCTGGATATTATCATATTAAAAATTATAAAAATGACAGTTTTCAATTTTTGTAGGTTTTGTGGTTTCAAACAGTTATTTTTCTAAAAAACTGTTTTTTAACTTTTTACTCGAAAGTAAACCATACTACCGCATAAATAAACGTTCGCTGATAAAATATCTACTCGGCAAAAACTCTCTTCGAAGTCATCGTAGCTCAGATTTGATTGACGATTGTCGATTGAGTATTTCAATCGTCCGCTCGACCTCGTACCTTTACATTCCCCTTAATATACTTTTTTGCATATCTATAGCAAACTGATATACAATATTTTGAATGCGTCACACTAGAGGAAAATTGTATAGCAGTTCGCTCAGCAAAACCTAACCTGAAGTAAGCTATTGTAAAAATACTTTTTTTTTCTTCCACTAGGAAAATCAACAGATAGAGTTTATGCATACAACTTGAATATTTTGTTTGTCTAGGTACCTGTATACATTATTACTAGGGCCACGATTTTGTCGCGAAAAGATTTTTGCCCCACTTTGTTTCAGTGTCTCACGTGCACATCGGTAACTCTGTTTCAAGGTTATTGCCAGCGTGTCTATTGTTCAGACACGTTTCTCATTTGACTGCACCAATCATAATAAGATTATTGTGAGTCTGTACGTCTATAATTTGCCAAGGCCAGTGAAGGTAAAATCATCCAACCACAGACGATGTAGCAGAGCTGCAGGTGTGCACATGACGCATCGAAACCAAATGTTGCAAAAATATTTTCGCCATAAAATCGTGGCTCTAATTATTACTATGTAAATTGTATTTTGCGACTAAACATATTCTCAAGACAACATACATGATATCGGTTCCTTTAAAAACTAAACAGATAAAATCACAGGATTAACATCTTGATACAATTGATGTAGCTGGGGGAACACAACTGCACCTAAAAGTTTTATTTTCAGCTGGCCTATGTACGTAATCATCGTCTTCAAGTTCACATATAGTTCTCTCCTTTGAAGTGCACGGCCTTGGTAGTCGTCTATGGCCTTGGCTGTAACACACAATCGCGAAGAGTCGGCCTATGTCACAATAATGAAGTCCACAAGTCCCCCTTATTTTCTACCTCGTCAACCCGCTCTCCGCGGAATATGTAAACAGTAAACACAGGTAGAAAAAAAAGCATATTCCTGTGAACTTCGATGTGTTTGTGCACTTCGAAACAGCGGTCTGAAATACTGCCCATTATTAGAGACACTGGAAAATCGCGAAAATATTTAACATAGTCTCCAATAAACTGTAGTATCTCAATCGTTACATGTGTGAACAGTTTTCTGGCAAATCACTCACGTTCTGTGTTAAAACTGTACAGTTCTAATTGGGTCTGTTGAAGAGGGACACGGAGCTTCAGTTAACGATAGCCAATATAGGTGCAAAACCTTCGGTGTTATAGACTTTATAGTATGTTGGAGCCTAGCAAACAATCAACTTTTCCCGCGGTTTACCAGTGTCTCTCCCCACGATTACTGCGCGTCAGCACTTCCACGAAACGACTTTGGGAACAAAGTCAAAACTGCGTCACTTCCGCCACTTTCAGCTCGTCCTCCGCAGTAGATGGCCGGATATGACTAATGTGGAGTACTGATAACATTTTCTTTACCCCTTCGCTGGACACCGGGTAGTGATGTGTACGGTAGGCGGAATGTGCTGGATTAGTTAACACAGTTTCATTCAACAATTCGACAACTTTTAACGCCGTGTGCCGAACATATAGCTTTTGCGGCATCGCAATTTGCTATGCAAATCGGATTTGTGTCACACTGTGTGAATTTGGAATGGCAAATTGCGATGCGATACCGTTTATTTAAATTAAACTCTGGTTCATAGCTATATCGCCCGTAGTACTTACAGTACATCCCAGTAGGTCGTAACTCTTTAATTCAGTCATCAAAATGGTTTAACATTATTTATTACTTGAGTATAGAACGTAATGGCGGGGAACCCAATTACTTCATGCATTTAATAGGTAGATATTGAGGGCTACTGTTTTAGTACCATTTATTTATTTTATATAACTCTTACTGGTACGGCCACGATTAAATGGCGAAAAGGTTTTTGCTCCAGTTGGTTTGAATCCTTTGTGAACTCATCTGCAGCTGTGATCATGGTCGATGATTGGAAGTTTTACTTCTCGCTTGTCTTGGGTTTCTTCTGGCAAATCTCAGACAGTGTGATGTCACAATAACCTTGTTCTGATTGGTGCAATCAAATGAGAGACGCGTCTGAACAAAGTCACACTGCCAATAACCATGAATCACAGCTGCCGATGTGCACGTAAGGCATTGCGGTTGTTGTTTCTAGACACCTGTATGTCCCGAAAATATCGAACAAATGTTTTACGACTATGGCCTTGCATTTGTAAGCCAATACGGCAATACTGGATACGATATACGTATAAGATAGTGTTTCCACGCGACGATACACAGTTTTTATTAGTCGGTAGTGAACATTTTTGAGGTTTTGTACGTCTGTGAAGCTTTTGTGATGAAATGAAAGTTGATGTTTTCTTATTACTCGCCAGGTACCGGATTGGTGAACGTCGTCCCTCAAGGCGGCCTCCTTATTGTACCATTTTTCTCACGCTAGACATACACAAGCAAGGGAGTGCGAAGGGCGTCACTGGTACGCACACCAAGTGCCCATCACCTCTGCATGCAAAGCGTATTGAACTGGCGGGTGATTAATTTTCTTTGTACTCTGGCCATTCTGCATGACCAGGGTCTCAGAACGCCAGGGCACTAAGCTTGATTCGTGGCTCTCTCACAACTTACCTCATCGTCTCAACTCGCCAGCGGTAATCCAAAGTTATTATAAAAGCATAGTTATAGCCAAAAGTCAAAAGACAACTTTTACAGTAAGTTTTGTGTATTGGTAGAGCATTTCACGAACTGAAATTGCCTCTGAAAATGCCCAATATAGACATTTTCACTTTCCAAGGGGACACATAATAAGCGGTAGTCGATAACAGAAATTTGTCCTATTAAGGCGCCCGCCCGCCTGCCTTGTAACTAGCGTTGCAGCGTGCTAGCAGAACGCTTTTATCTGAGAAACTACTAAACGTATTTTTAATGTGTGCATTTACGAAAAGAACAAACACTTCAAACGACCTCGGAATAGTAGTTTTAAAACATCACGTTAATTAGAAAGACCATTTCAGAGCACCTCAAAATGACTGAAAACGGCTTTTTCAATCTATTATATCTAAACAACTACTGAAGGGATTCGTGTGAAACTACAATAGAGAGGTGTATTGGACTTTACTTAACATTTTCCACCAATAAAAAGAAGGGGTCACCACTGAAAGTGTCAGTCAGGCGAGTGTCCTACGATACCACTGCATGCTGTTTCAGTGTTGCGGTAGAGGCGATACCGCGCCAGATGAGCCTGTCAACATCGCCCTTGGAGTCGTGCCTCACTCACACAAACACACGGCCACCAGGGGGGTGCCTTAACATGCAGCGATTCGTAAAAGTTATTGGTAAATAGACACTTTCAGAAGCACAAATAAGAATTCATATTTTTTGATGTTCTGCACAGTTTCAACTTTTATTGAATTCAGTTAATTGTGATGTGATGCAGTTCAATTTATTGACTGTCTTATATTCATTTAAATATTTTTGTTCAGAACATGTTTTTTATTTTAGAAATTTCGCAAGCTTTCGTGGACTTATCAGGTAGCAGAAGTTATAACCTACTGCTAATAGATAGATAACTTCTGCTATCCTGTAGATGGCAGCTGCAGCGCACGCCGAAACATCGGAATCAGCTTCCACATTGACGAGACTGACACCCTAAAACCAATATGAGTTATGTTTTATGTTTTCTTGAATTCAAATCTGCAACCACTGATAAGAAGTTTCTGTCAATATTTATGCAATAGGCTTCAATGAATATATTTAAAACAAACATACACGTCATTAAAAGGAAGAAAATAAAAAAAAATCTTTTATAAAATTTTGTTTAATCAGTTATGTTCGTTTAATTCAAAAAATTGAGGAAAGAAATGGAGGGGAGGGTGGGAACATATAGTAGCCTATTTTTAAAAATAGGTACCTACAATGTAATTATTTTTATTCATTACAAATTGTGTGATACATTTATTAATAGTCACTAGTGCTTATTAAGCCTAAGTACACATCACTAAACTGTTGTACAGTGAGTTATTATTTTTAATAACTGTATTGAATATTAAAATAACTGAATTCACTAAATATTTGATCTTGTGACAGAGTCTCTAAGCTGATAAAAGTTGTAGTCATAGTACACTGATAAGCACTTTGACTTCCTGTTTCAACATGTGATCTTTCAATGCCTTGACCTACACCTTGAAACTTCATAGTAAGGTTTATCAAAATCTTACTGATAAAGTTCAAAACACTTAAGATTATCACTATTCTCATACCAAAATTTTCATTCATTTCACATTTTAGTAGGCTAGTATGATGCTTTTTATCTGTCACTTTTCTTATCTTGAAGCATGTTGTTAACTTCAAACAGTCTGTTGTATTGCATCATAAATAAAATAAAACCCACTTAGTCTCGCTGTTATCGTGTTGTGCACTTACTGACACACACACACTAGTTGGTGATGTTGGGTTACCAAATTGGACTGTCCTCTGATGGCAGTCATCAATTTGGGGGAAACAACTAAACAGTAATTTCTAAGACTGAGAAACAGACTGAACAACTTGCAGATGAAAATGCCGTTGCTGTTATTTTTCATTTGTGCTGATAAAGGCTGGAAATAAATTATGGTGATGGAGAGGGAGGGAGGTAATATTTGTGATTGTTGTTTAAGGAATGTATTTAGTTGTGTTGCTTACATTCAGTCAGCATATTACACAACAGAATAAACAGTAACAGTGATGTTGCAACATGGAGTGGGGAGGGGAAGTGAAGGTACCTGTGTTGTATTGCAGCGTTAGTACTACATTTCATTCTTTTATGGGTGAATTTGAAGTAGGTAAAATATGTGTTTGTATGTGGTAAATACATATTCCTGAAACAAATTATGTACAATTTTTAATGTTTAATTTTCCAATATTTGAAGATTTGGTAATGTGGGACCAGAGCCATGCCAACAATTAGTCCGGGGGAGAAGGGGGGTGGAGAATTGAAAGCTGCTGCTCTCCCTTTAGTAAACTTGAGGAGGCATATCATGTATCTTGCTCCCCTGCATCTTTTCCCACGTTTGAATTCTGGAATGCCTGGGTTTATTTGTAAGGGAAAATGTACACAATCTCACTCAAAGTGTCAAATCACACAAATCATATTGCACACAAGAGATTGTTTTTTATAGTAATTTGCCCACCCCACACCCCTTGTACTCACAGGATACGGTAGTGGGTATAGTCTGTCTCATGTAAGTATTCCATATTCTGACAGTTCACTTCTGAGAAGTGTGTCTGTGCAGAAGCTTGCAGAGACCATGCTATTCCAAGAAGCTAGGTAGGTTTAAAGCTCCAAACAATGGACCTGCCAGACACATTTCTCAGAAGACAAATGTCAAGATATGGAGAAGTTACGTGATGTAGACTGTACATCCCTGTGTGTTGCAGTATTCCATGTGGAACATTACAAAGGTTGCAGTTCCAAAGTATGCATGTGGTAATCCTGCAGTGGTGAGAGAGTGAGAGAGAGAGCGCTAGAGAGAGGGAGCCAGACAGATGCACAAACACACACACGCACACACACCTCTTGCTGTCAATAGGGGTCCAGGTTTCTTGTCTTGAAAAATGTTTCTAGTTGGGTTAGTCATAATGTAAGTGCTCACGGTATAGCTTATTTCACTTGTATGGAGTTTATTTTAATAAAACTGTATTCATTAGAGAGAAGACAAACAATTATATCTATTGTACCGTAGTTTTTTGTAAAAAGAATTATGTTCAGCGAGGTTCTATGCATGCTATACTGTAATTTGTTCTTCTGGATTCGCAGGGGTGCAACTCACTCGAAGATTGTTCTGTGCGATGCAAAAGGCAAGAAACTGGTGGAATGTGAAGGTCCTGGAACGAACCATTGGGTGAGAAAATTGGATTTCCATTCTCAATTCACTTCTGCTTCTGAAGGCAATAAAACTACATATAATAATATATGTCAAAGTGTTTAAAATTTAATACACTACATTAGGCCACACAATTCTTGTTGTGTTCTTAATAAATTGTGATATTAATATCACATAACACTTACATTTTTGTATTAAAAAATACCTTTTTTTAATCTAGTGATTTAATTTCTCGGTCTCAAAAATTGCAGTGTGCTGATTTGCAAAGTGTCTTTCATGAACGTCACACTGCAGATACAGGTGGTTCATTAAAAATTGATCATTTTAAAAGCCAGTTTAGTTTCTGTATTTATGATGCATGTGCGTATGAACATTGCATTTTTATTGTTATTTTCATAGGCACTGACATTGTTTAGATATACATACTACTGCTCTTATATCTATTATAATATGTACTATGAAATACACAAATAATAAATAACAGTTCTTATAAATACTGCTTTCATAGCAAATGATTAAAAAAACTATTTTGTTATAAATAAGTGCTGCCCTACAGTAACATCTAACAATTGTGTGGAGAATACTATGTAGACAATAAAATCATGTAGCACCTACAATGAA
>PNEQ01025542.1:0-52095 GCA_003012365.1 Medauroidea extradentata
CAACATTGTTATACACTGTGAATTTTTTTCGGAATGGTATGTCAGTTGGTTTTAGTGGCGTGCATAAAACCGTAAAGTGCAAATTTTGACGTTTACGACTCATTACGCAAAAACTATTAGATATTAAAAAATTTCCTAAGAGGAAGATTTAGTCACAATTTATGTCTAAAGTAAGAAAAAATATATATGGTACAAATATGAAAATAATAAAAGACGTTGAAAACTAAGGTGAACCGCGGCCTTAAGGGACCTCCCCAGATAGGCTGCGTTTGTGCATGTGTGAGGCAGGGGCGGTAAGGTTGCCATTGGCCGATTTACGTAATAGATTATCGCCTCTCTGCACAAGATACTCGTTTAGCGTGCAGTGCTTTACTATTATTCATTTCCTTGTGGGACATTAAGCGGTAACCACATTATTTCATTTGCAGCTATCATGGCTTCACGTTTAACGCTCGTTTTTAAAGTTGTGTTTTCGAATCCGGTTAATATTTTTACAGATACGGTAGTCAGAATCACCTATTTTTACCCATTTTTAAGGAGCCCGAAAATTTTGTTTTAAACAAAAGTGCCGAATTTTTTTTTAACTATGGTGGCCTTGTTTGAAGCGTGAGTTCTTTTCGTATATATACAATTATGAGAGTTTAGTAGTTACGTCAAAAATTAATAATCGCAACTCGCTGCAACGTATCTCAAGCGCAGGTAGGGAGGACCCTTGAAAGCGACAAAAAATAAATAACACTTAGTTACACAATTTAATATAAGTAAAGCCACTGATTTTTAGTGAATAGAATTTTTCTTCAACTTGTTTTATTGGCTTGCATGCATATTTTCAGCCCAGCTTCATGGTTGCTGGCAGTGAGTCTTTCCGCAGAGACGTCACTTATTTGTCTGTGCCAATCAGAATGAAGTTACTGCGACACCACAAGTCTGTGATATTCGGGGAGAAACCCAAAGCAAACTGAGTTAAAAAAATTAAATCACCGACCACAAAGCAGAACTTCTGAAGAGCACGTAATAGAACATTAACAAGTTAGTACAAAATTCTTTTCACGAAAAATATGCGTCTCTAAATATAAAGTTTCGTAGGCGTGGCAGGAAAGAAAATTAATTATGACGTGGTTCTACGCTTGTTCCGTCGAACTTAATGCACTTCTTACTAGAGGCGCTTGTGAAAATTCACTCAGTGGATTAGAGTAGGTTATCTCGATCTCGTAACCAGGTTTAATCGAACACCAGGATTCGATAACCGCAAGCAATACAATTCTAGGTTTTAAAAAACAGGAATAAAACAGAGTCAACATATTGTCTATGGGATAAATAATTTTTCCTTAAATGATACACCAGCAACGCATTATTCGCACGTATTATATTTTTATTTAAATATAATATCAGTATAATGCTTGAGCGAGAGATTGTCAGTTGAATTCCGAACACAGGTGAACTTACCAGGGGGAAAATGTCTAACACCAATATGACATTTTGCAGACGACATAGATTATCTCCTCGAAAATGGCGACCAACTGCCCCGCCGACACTGACTCTCCTGTCGAGTCAACAAAGCTCTGGCCTGTAACCCCGGCACGGCCTGTACTTGGGCACTGAGTTACACAACTAACGCCTCTTGTTGCCAGGTGAAAAACCCTTCCTCTTTCTCTTTGTCTTGTGTACAATTACGTCAGCAAGAAATTTTTGCACGTCAACCAGTCCGTTAATCGAATAAAGGCTCACTACTGACGGCTCGCCAGGATCATTTAAGAAACTAAATTCTTTGCATTTGATATGCCAATTAATTTATCACTTCAAGTTCGACTGAAGGTAAAATTATGCTTGCTGGCAGTACAGGGAAAGTGGGTAGCAATTACGCAGGAGACCAAAAACTTTACCTCAGTGGACTTGTTAGGGAAATATACTTTTTAAGGCTTGGATTCAGTTGCCGTATTGATTTTTTTTTTTTTTAGCTTTTTTAAAAATTCTAAGAAGAAAAATGTTATATATGCGATTATACCTCAAATTTTATTTACATTTCGCTACAGTACGGACCTTGCGATTTAGCTGTTAACATATAATTACGCCGCAATGTGTGTGGCAAATTTTTTTAGATTCATAATTTCACCGACAAATTGCGACCTATCTATACATTACTAGCTCTATTGCCATGCCTATATTGCAGCTTAAGGAAAATAGAATTTGCAGTAATTCCAAAAAAGCGAAAAATATTAAAACTCAATATTGCGACTGACACTGAGCCTTGCGTAATAATTCATAATTTTAAACTTGTGCCAAACAATATTCAACTTTTACACACCAGATAACATGTCCTTTCACCAAATAAAATAATTTGAGCCCCATTTTTTTTTTTTGCGTAATCACTCCTCAAAGTCGCAAAGGCCGTTGCGGTGCTACCAAAATAATAAAAAGGTATTAACTTGCAGAAACAAGATTGCTCGTATTGATACTAAATGCTTCGAAATACTTAGACACTTTTGTGATTACAAAGGATTCGATTTGTGTATTTAAAGAAATTATGTAAACGAGTACATTTTTGCATAATTTTATGTTGTGGTGTGCAGAATTCTTCAAAACTAAATTTTGTAAAACTGTTCATCAAATTCATTGATATACTGACTTTTGGTTCCAGTAATTTTGAATTAACAAGTAAATTAATACTTTTTTTTATTTTGGCTAGACCGCAACAGCTGTTTTGTGACTTCGATGAGTGATTATCAAAAAATATCTAAGGTCCTGATATTTATTTATTTAGAGAAATTATATATTGCCAGTTCTTTTAGATTTTAACGCCGACTGTCAGAAATATAATATATATATTTTTTTATTACGGGTCCAAATAAGTATATTTAGCTCCGAGCGCTATTATGTAACTCAAGAAGGGCCACATATTTTATGAGAAAGTTTTAAAGATTTTGAAGTATTTTTACACGTTTCGTAAACGTCTGCAGGTTTTCTTTTACGACTAGTCACATGTCATATTGCAAAGTAGTAACGTTCTGAGCAGAAGCATTAATAATTACGTTGCTAGGACTTCTGTGATTCAAGAGCAGCCACCTTTTGTTGAGGCGTCATAAGCTGAGTTGGAATTACAGTTATTTGTATTGATTCGTTGTTTAGAGTCACGCATTAAAACGTAGCTTTATCGCACTTTAGTTTAATACATTATATCGCTAAAAAATCATGGATCCATAACATCTTACCAATATCGATCACGAAATTAATAAATTATCTTAAAATACTGTAAGAAACAATTCTGCCTTTTCAGTGACATCGGATAATGCATATTATGTAAAAATTGTCGACTAATGACGTAATTTGTATAATTTTAAAACGCTATAATAACTCAGCATTTTTTAAGTAAATTAAATGAAAATATTATCAATGACAAATGTAAAATCCAACACATGGAATGACACACCACTTAACGTGTGTCAGTTAAGGTTACGCCCATTAATATTATTATTATACCGTATATATGTAATTATTTTTAATGTAACATAATTTTCGTAACAATGAATCCTTGCAACGTTTAGTCACAAATATGTCTGCGTTTTACCAAATTTATTTAGTAGCATTAAACATAATACTTTTTGAGAATTTTATTCACTAATTATCACAATTAAAATTTGTTACGAACATAAGCCGAGATAAAGCGAAATCTTTTTTTTTTTTTTTTGTATGAGATCGAATGGTTTATTATTTTATATCACACTTAGACAGAATTGTGCATCGTTTGACTGCCCTTAGTCTTCAATTTTTCTCAAAAATTTCGATTTTTCTGTACCAATATTAAAATAAAACTACATAGCTTGGTTTTTATAAACCCCAAATTGTGTAATAATATTAAATGCAATGCAGCCATACCGCGTAAATTGGACTGCTTGATGCGCAGTCATCCAAAGAGCTGATCTGAGTTTCGAAGGAAAAATTTTGTGAGTGCTCTTCCTAGAATGACAATCTTAAACACGACTGCAGAAAACAGTGTTTCTCTAATATGAAACGTGTCTAAAGTGATCGAATAAGGGGAAAAAAGTGAAATCATTAACCATTAAAACTGAGCACAGTGATGTAAGAAATTTTATCCGTACGAAGTGAAGAGATTTTGGTTAGCACTTAACATCTAAGTCTTCCGCGATGATAAGGTGTGACAAGATGTGTGAGTTGAGCAGCGCTGGATTGAAGGGACGGGGGAAACTGGAGATTACTGAAAAAGTCCGTCGACCAGCGGCATCGTCCGCACGAGTATCACATGCGAAAATCCGGGGACCGACCCAGCCGGGAATCAAACCCGGAGCCTTAGTGAGAGGAGAGTGCTTTAGCAACTGCGCCAATCTCTGCCCGAATGTGATTCGAATCATAGTTCTAATCGCAGCTGAAATATAAAGCGTTTATCATCAGATGTAGGCTATCTGATGACGCGAAAAACAAGTTATGAAGGGGATGTGATTAATAGTACTTTTATGAAAAGTTATTTTTCCACGTTATGTGGTGTTACATAAAGGCCACCTTCAACAAAGGTGGATTATATTTGTTACTGGCTGAAAAATTCCCACAGCCTGACAACCGCTGAACAAAGGCGAAGCCAAAATAAATAATGTTTTGCTTGATATTCCGCACGAGAGGTATAGAACAATGACAGTGGGGGAAAGTCCAAGTTTTTACTTGAAACGACATTTCCGTGAGGCAAACGGGGATAGCAGTCACAGGTGACCTTTTTATTTTCGTAGGTTGTCGACTGGCGGGGAAATTTTTTTTACGGACGTCAGAGCAAACTGTCACACAGCGGTGCGGCTACAAGAGAAGCGAGAAAAACAGAGAGGATTGCTGGTAATTTTGAAGTTTTGAAGCGGGAGGTGATGGTTGTGGTCAGAGACGTACAACGCGTTTTCACATTGTGCTGGAAATTGCTGCGCCAATCCATGACTTCGCTCGGGTGCCGATTGCAGTCGGACGTACACGACACATGTCAAGAGCGGACACCATTTCAGCGACTTTCTACTATTGCTATCTCAATTCCCTCTCATCCATTCGCTTTCTACGTTCAAGCGGCTCTCCGCCTCCTATCCCAAGTAGAGGAATAAAGTCGCCATCAATTCCGATTATACCGTAAATAAGTATTTTATTACTTTAACACTCTCATAGGTGGTTTGGAATAAAGTGAACACTAAAAGATAAGCCCTGCTAAAGTTATATTTTTAGCCAATTCGTATTATTCCAGGAGTAACGGCTAACTACGGGAATTGTATAACCTCTTTTGACACGTCACTTAATGTTTGCGTATGTAAGAAAAAACGTGCAATCAGTAGGAACCTATACATTTTGACAAAAAAAGTTAAGTAATTATTTAAAACAGAATCATATTAATTTCTGTTGATTTTTTTTTTTGTATTGTTGAGTTTGAATAGGAATATACGCGGGACTGTATGGCGTAATTTCGCTGCCAACCTTACAATCAGTAAGATGACTATAGTTAATGCTGAATTATATGCAGAAACGGCAAGTTATTTTTTCTAAGGCTAAATTTTAAGTGCTCGTCTTGTTCCGAACGACCTGTAGTGTTACAAACGTAATCCAGTATGTCCCCAGGAAGAAATTGCACCGAAACTTGGTAATAGTACGTGGTCATTGGTCGTCAAACTGCAGAAGAGTTTGGTTCTTGCAGCATACTTTGTGACGAATAGTTGTCGGTATTACGATACAGGATTATTTTCTCAATGATGATAGGTGTGTGCAAAAATTGCGTTAGGTTTTCAGTAGTCTCAATTTGATACAAATTCATAAAAATTTTACACTTCTGTGAATATCAATTTGTACATAACCTAATGTTAGTCACGATGTAAATATTATGTTTATGATACAATAAACTAAAATCCACCACGTGTTCGCGCCTTGAAAAGGCCTGTATGAAGGTTGTGAAGGCTGCTCGAACTAACGAGACATGCCTGTCACCCTCTGGCCGGAAGGATGTATAAGTTGAGAATGAGACGGATGTGAAGATAAGCGGGGCAGTGAGAGTTACTCTAGAAAAACCACCGGCAAGCAGCAAAATCCGCTATGTTTCCCACAGGCAAAATATGTAGAATCGAACTGTTGTGGATCAAACCCGGATCGCCTAAGTGGGAGGCGAGAGGTCTGAACCCTCGAACATCGCGGTAAATACATAACTGAACTAGACTGATGGTTGGGATTGCGGCAAAAATATACACTACTGTACGAGCTCTAATATTTGTCTAAATTTGCTAGATACGAGAAACTTAGAGAATTTTATTATGGGCCGTACTGTACCACGTCGTTCGTAGGCGGGTGATCAGACTTTTGCAGTGTCCACAACTTTCCGCAAAAAAAAAAATCTGTAATTAAAAATAACTTTATCTTCTTAGGCCGATATCCGTGATTGCTAGGAACTGCTAGGCCTACGCATTTTACGTAAGCGCACTTAAATCTCGCGCATTCACCGTTAGAGTGAGTGAGTAAGAGAGATTTCTTGGTGAGCGCTTAACATCGAGGTCTTCAGCGCTGGTGAGGGATGACGTGAGATGAGCATGGAACAGTGCCTGAGTGAAAGGGCGGAGGAACCGGGAGATCCCGAGAAAACCCGCCGAACAACGGCATCGTCCAGCACGATTCCCGCATGCGAAAATCCAGGGACCGACCTCGCCGGGAATCGAACCCTGATCGCCTTGGTGTGAGGCGAATGGTCTGACTATCCGGCCACCGAGACCCCACTTTACTGTTAGAAGGACGTAACCCTAAATGACATAGTAATGTCAGAACATTCTCTGCACGACACGCAGCGCTAAAATCTTATTGCAAAAAATGTGCAGACCTAAATAGGGTTTTATTTCAAATATGTTTTACGTCTCGTCAACAGCGAGGTCAATAGCGACATCCATCGACACAAAACTTACACAGGAACAAGAACTAGCACGACATTCGGCCGTTATCTACGTTAAAAGAGAGTGTCAGACAATTTCATTGTATTTTCAGTTTTTGAACCATAACATTTTATCTAATTGTATTACCAAAATTTTCTCTTCGATAAAACATATGATGTATTCTTGGTCAACTGCTTGACATAAACAATAATTGAAACTTTCATTCATTTGTCATGAAGAACCATTGCAAGAGAGCTTTTGAAAGTTAACCTATAATTAGTAGAGCCACGATTTTATGGCGAAAATATTTTTGCACCATTTGGTTTCAAAGCCTCATGTTCACATCCGTAACTCTGTTTCATGGTCAGTGATCGGACGTTTTAACTGTGACTTGTCTTTAGGTTCTACTGACAAATCACAGACGCATTGCGTAACAATAGCTTCATTGTTATTGGTGCAGTCAAATGAGGGGTCATGTCTGAGCAAAGATGCGCTGCCAACAGCCGTGACGCAGAGCTGCAGAGGTGCACGCGAGATATTGAAACAACATGTTGCAAAAATCTTTTCTCGACAAAATCGTGGCTCTAATAATTAGAGACCCATATTTTTGGCGAAAAGATTTTCGCCCCAGTTATTTTCTATTGACTTACGTGCACGTCTGCAATTCAGCTTCATGGTTATTGGCAGCGTTTCTTTGTGTATATCACTTGACTGAGCCAATTACAATAACGTTCCTGCAACACCACACGTCTGTTATTTTGCCGGTAGATTCCCAATGCTCGTGAAAGTTAAAATATCTATTCATTAACCATAAAGAGAAACTTCAGATGTGCACGTAAGGCAACGAAACAGAGTGGGGCAAAATTCCTTTCACGAAAAACAGCGGTCCGTGCCTATTATTCTCTTGCATTGAATTTGCTTGACAAATTAATGAAAGATTCCTGTATTGTTTAAGTCAAGCAGTTTATCAATATTATATACTACACTTCGTCGAAGAGGAAGTGTTGATAATACAATTTCAGTAAATGTGATGGCTCAAAAACTGAAAATTCAACAAAATTGTCTAACACTTCCCCAGAAGGGTCAGTATCAGTAACAATATTGAATTGTTTCACTTTTCGCATCCGCGAAATTCTGGGACAAAAATGAAAAATTTGCTATTATAGTGTGAATTATTTTGACGTAGCACTTCAAGACACGCATCACAGTTTAACTTTTAATGCGTACTTAGGTCAGAATGAATGCAAAATAATAAAAATAAATAAAATGTACTGACCTGAGTTTGGCCGAAATACACGTTAAATGTTCAGCTGTCATGTTTGTATAGTAGTGCAAGGCAAACGTAATTTACGCTGCAATACGAAAATGCACATTTTCCTTCTCAGATTTTCATGAAAGCGGAAAACAAAACAATGCGGCCTATACGACGCCCTTGCGGGTACGGTCTACAGAAGTTTTCACTGTCGTATTTTTAGATTTGTACCATAACTTTTTTCTTATTTTAGATATGAATTGTGACAACATTCGGTACTCGTGAAAGTTTTTTATCGCTCCTTTTATTTGGGTAATGGATCGTAAATGTCAAAATTAGCATGTGTCAGCTTCTTTTACGACACTAAATCCAACGCATACCAGAATAAAAACATTCACAGCGAATAAAAGTGTTGCAGGCTACAAGTTAACATTTGTAAAAGTGAAACTTTTTTGTCTGCATTTAAATAAAAAGTTGAAATTTTAAATGAAAAAGTTGTAAAATCAACAATTTTTAAAAAGTTCTACAGTACTTAAACTTTTTTGTGGCTTGTAGCCTGCAACATTGTTATTCACAGTGAATTTTTGCTTTATGGTATCTCAGTTGGTTTTAGCACCGTACTTAAAACCTCAACACGCAAATTTTGACATTTATGAGGCTCTGCGCAAAAAAAAAAAAAATATGACAGACAAACAATTTCATTAAAACCAAATTTATCCGTGAAAATCAGAAGCCCCTTCATTATATGCCACTTGATAGCTATTGGTTTGTTATCTTCCCGTAAATGGCAGACAGGGCATGAGCTTAATTCCAATGGTATTAATATATATATATATATATATATATATATATATATATATATATATATATATATATAATGGTGATTTAGTTAGGGGCTGTCACTAATATAACAGCGAGTTCTATAATACTACACTCCGAGTAATGCTGACGTTATCAGTGACAGATGATGCAGTGTATACCTATATTATCTCCTTACTGTATCTGCAGTTCAATTGCTGACACCAACCTGTTTTTCAATATGTAGAGACATGAAAAATTCGCGTTAATATTTTCTGTCAAACTATTTACAACTGATCAGTTATAAATACTTAAGGAATAAAATCTGTGATCTCATTGCCTACAAGTCTGTACGTAATGTCAGGCAAACACGCATAATTTTATATTTGTACGTCATAGAGTTAGTTTTACAGACGTTACTCGTCACTACATTTTCTACTTGTGAAATTTTTTTTTAGCTCTAATAGTCTTCCCAAAGAGGAATGTGGAAGTCGAAATTTGCAAGTTACGGGATCATGCTAATAACTAAAACCAACTGACCCACGCGGATGAAATAATTTACGCTGAAATAAGATGGTATGATTCATATGCTTAAACGTTTAAAATTACACAATCCAGTTATTTTATACATTTAACAAAATTATAAAAATGACAATAATATCCCTTTTCATGGCAATTTTTTAAAAATACAAAGGGACTTTGTTGTAGCGTTTTTATTCTTTAAGCATGTCGCCCTTACTATCTAATTTCAGTATAAATTATGTCATTCGAGTAAGTCAGTTGGTTTTTGTTACCTGCAAGTTCCCGTAATTTACAAATTTTGACTTTGACATGCCACTATGAGAGCTAAGAAAGTTTCACGAGTGGAAAATGTTGTCAAAAGTAAAGCCTGTAAAACTAACACTGTGTCCTACAAATATAAAATTATGAATATTTGCCAAGTGGACACCCTCAACAAAGGCCATTGCCGATTCCTCTCCCTTTTCCTATAATTGGGAAGATTTGTATGCAACAACATGATGTCGCTGTAGACGAGACGAAAAGCCCACTGTCATTTACGAAGACCTTCTTAGACTGTACCTCAGTGCAGACTAGATCTGCAGTTGTCGAAACACAGACGGAACGCAATTATCCGGGTAAGGATAACAGATTGTAAACACCCCATTGTGAGGCCGTGGAGTCATTCTGAAATTGCTTTTTCAGAACAGAAGGATGGCGCGAAACGAGGGAAGGAATGGACACGTTAATACCGCCTCTGTCGCTTTCATTTTCTATCCCTGAAAAAAAAAAAAAAAAAAAAGTGCTCCTGTCACTTGGCAGTAACCTACGAACGAACCGACCGTCGGAAATGGAACATCGATCAGTAATTTGGCGGCCGCACAGATTTCATCACCCTTTGGGAAACTCGGAAGAACGGACTGTGAGGCAAATTTCCTTGTTCACAAACTGGTGTATGTCGACCAACTGAATAGTGTGTCCACGTCATAGCTGTTAAATTTACTCAGACAGGTGAACGAAATAAAGTTTTGCAGTATTTTGAACGGAAGTAAAGAAAATATCGTTCTGTGCAACCGATCAAAAATTATGGAACGACGTCTATATCATATCTATTTCCAGTAGCAAATAATCTACAAAATTCAATTAACACTGATAACATTCTTAATAAAACGTGCAAATGTAATGTACTTGTTGTGCCATTAACGTTAGTAGCCAATAAGTTGACGCATGTTTTAAAAATAAGAATAATAATTAAGGAACGGAAATTTTTGCGGAAAGACTATAGCACCAGCTTGTTTTAATTATTCATTTACACATCTGAAATCCTGCCTAGTAGTGAGTGATCATAAGTCACCAGAATACTTCGCGTTTCCATTAGGGCACTAGCTAGGACTCGAGCAATTTTAATTTTTTTTTTTTTTTCATTTTTGCAGGTGGATCCGGCCATATTTGGTACTCCTTGCAGAACGCTGAGCCAAAACCACGGTCGTAGAAGAACAGGTCTGGACACTTGCCTATCAAACAATGTATTTTGCTTAACGCCCTTGTTGTTTGGCTGTAGTTCGTCAAGTTACCGAGAATGTCGTACTTTTTGGCGCTGTTTTCCGGGCGGTCGGACTCAAACTCCGTCCACTTTTTTCCATTGTTAAATTTATAAAGTTAATAAAGATTGCTGGAGCCTTTTCTTAAATTTGTGGGCGAAGAAAGTATTTCATAAATTGATAAAAAATACTTTTTGATAGATTGTTTATCTTAGAGGAAAGGAAGTGGGCGGAGTTAAGTCCGACCGCCGTAACATCAGCGCCAATAAAACACAATATTCTCGATAACTTGGAGAAATACAGCCAAACAACAAGGGGGTCAAATATCCAGGCGAGTGTCCAGACCTGTTCTTCTACGGCCGTGGCTAAAACTTAAGCAGCAATAATTTGCAGGCCCAATTGTGTGGAATTACTGAGTAAGTCATCAGCCTATGTGACGGTGTAGCTTGCTTGAAAAAAGTAATAAATTCTGGGGGGCTATCATACCATGTAAACATTACTTATAAACTTAGCGCACCAGTGTATAGAAGTGCCAAGAAAATAGGTATGGCAAACAGTCAAATGCAAAATAACGTTACCTGACTTATGGAAATAATGTTAATAATTTTCTCTACTTACAATCTGAAGCATGGCTAGTGTCCCTTAAAGTTTATGGATTTAAAACGGCCAATACTATTATCAAACAATTTTTACTGTGTAGAAATAAACGAAAACGCAAATTTTATTTTAAAAGTCAAGTGTTCGGACGTTTTTACTTTCCAGATTCTTGCAGTTCTGCCAGGAAAATCCAGGACATGAACTGTGCCACTAATCTTGTTTTGATTGGCACAATCATATTATAGCCGTTTATGTACAAATACACACTATCAAATACCATGAATCACAGCTCTAAATATATACTTAAGGCGATGTAACAAGCTAGGGAAAATATTGTGGCGAACATTTAAACGTTCCTAGTAGTAATAAAAGTATTACATTATTTCTTCAGACGCAGAAAATTTAAGAGCGTCAAATCACATATCTATATTTCTATTGACGAATAGTTTGGAAAAAACTGCCGATACGCTAATAGAAAAATTTCGAAGGAAGACTTCCGTATCAAATGATTTTGTAGTAAATACAAAAAAATTTTTGGTGACAGCAAAATCAACTTTTTACCGTGAATGCCAGCAAATATCTTGTTCCTTGATTTAATAATGCTTACTTTACCTAAAATACTGTATATGTACTAATTAACATCAATTGTTGATGTTTATTTATTGAATCTGCGAAAAAGAATGTGTGCAGTTTATAAATGAGAATATAACAAAACTTTTTTAGGGATCTACTTGATTCAATAAAATCAACTCGTCTCAATTACAATTTTAAGAAATTTTTTCTTAGAATTACGTGCGTCAGACGAAGAGAGAATTCCATTTTTCGTCTATGTAGGCCTAATGGTAGACATTGTGCCAAACTTCTGCCGGGTGCACGTGGTAGCCCAAGCACTCATACACGTACCGGAGTTCCTAGATGAAAATCGTACAGTTGGATGCATACACCACTTTCCTTGCAAATAATATCAGTTTCTTTGAAGAACATGGAGAAAATAAGAATTTTTTTTTCAATATAAAGCTTGTGATCAAAATACCGCAAGCTATATTCACTATAAACATTCCAATTAAACTCTCATAGTAGTAACACAATGTTGTTACCACTTTAAAGAAAAATTTTCAATGCGGTGAAGTTACTTTGCAGTGAATCGTATTTAAAAAAAACATTTTGTTGCAGCAAAGAAGTAATACTAGAGTGTAGAACAAACTACGTGTGCGAATGAAAGATAGTGGCAGAATTTAACCAAATTTTTTCACCGTAACGTGCGTGACTCTTTTATAACTACGAAGTTGCTTATCGTTAATTGCTGTTCCATGGCGAACGACAAAGTGTTTGATCCCTAAATTTTTCTCTCCGCCTCCAAACCCTTATCCTTTGTGTTTTCCCCGCCGCAACAGCTTTATGTGACATAGTTTCAAAGGCAACGGGTGTATCGAGTGCGTGTGTTTACTGCAACAAAAAGTGACAATGAAATTTTTTTCTATCGTAAATTCTGGTAAGAAAATGTGTAATAGTATGACAGGTGAATATTACGGTACAATAATGAATTTGTATCATAAAATCCGTTACATATTGTTCCAGAAAGTGTCGAAAGTTTTATACGGGCTTCGTTCGTTGTAATGACAAAAAATTTTAAAACTTTAATAATAAATTGTAAGATAACCTGTAATACTAACCTATGTTATTTTTTCGTTTGTTATGAAATATCCAGAGAAAACTATATTTTTACAAAAATTAAAGATCGAACACCACAAGGTTTGTAAATGAACTAGGCTATATTCATTGGTAGAGACCTGGAAATGTTACTGGTATAAAGACCAGCCGGCTGGATTCCACAGTCCTATATACACTCTGTACTTTACGTGTTCATTGGCTGCTGCTCCAGTGGGTGGCCAGTTATACAACTGACAAGATGGCGTGGTAGTCGTTGAGTGTTTATACGTGCAGGTTTGATATTTAGGGACCCCTGGTTATCGCGAAAAGAATTTTGCCCCAGTTTGTTCCAGTGCCTTACGTGCACATCTGCAATTCTGCTTCATGGTTATTGGCAGCGTGTCTATTTGAAGAACCGTAACTCATTTGACTGAACCAATTTCCAGCAACATTACACATCTGTGATTTGCCGGTAGAATCCCAAGGCTCGTGAGAGTTAAAATATCCAATTACTGACCACGAAGCAGAACAGCATAAGTGCACACGAGTGAGGTAAAATTCTTTTCGCGAAAAACACGCGTCCCTACTGATAATTATTGTTGCACAGTTCTCGAGGAAACTGTGACCCAATCCCGTAACTATTTAACGTGTACAAGAGTATGAATCGTGAATTTTCTGGGTCTCTGTTCATTGGAGCAGCCGCAGATACAGGCGGTTCGGGATAAAGTAAGCACTTGAAAAAGCCCTGCTAATATTATACTTTCAGCCAATTTGTATCTTTCCGCGCACAACGGCTAACGACGGAATACGGCTAACGTCTCTGGACACGTCATTTAAAGTTTACGCGTGTAAGATAAATTGTGCAGTCAGTATGAATCGATACAGTTTAATAAAAAAGGTTTATTAATTATATATAATACAACTACGTAGATTTCGGTTGATTTTGCTTCTGTATTATTATATTTAAACAAGAATACACACTGAACTAGTTTGCGTAGTTTAGCTACCAACCATACAAGCAGTCAGGCAACTATAGTTAATGTTGAATTATGTGTAGTAACGTCTAGTGATATTTTCCAAAGGTTTAATTTAAGTGCTCACTTTATCCCGAATGACCTATAAATCAGTAGTCAAGGTTTAAAGATACATAGAGTAGTGGACACTAAATTTCTAGCTCCTGAATATGACTGTAGATATACTGACACCTCAGATGTTTAACGACCTACCGGCTGGACTCCACACACAAACTTTTGGCGAAAAAATAATTGAACCAACTTGTTTCAGTGTTTTTTGTGTACAACTGTACCTCTGCTTCCTGGTCATTGTTTAACTGGGTTTAGTTCTCATCGCCATGGGTTCTACCGTCCAATTGGGGGCAACGGTGGTCGAGATGACCTCTCGCCTCCCTCCAAAGCGATTCGGGTTCGATTCCCGGCGGGGTCGGTCCTCGGATTTTCGCATGCCGTTGGTCTGTGGGTTTTCTCGGGGATCTCCCGTTTTCCCCGACCCTTCATTCCGGCGCTGCTCCATACTAGCCTCATGTCATCCCTCACCAGCGCTGAAGAACTCGATGTTAAAGCTCTGACCAAAATTTCTCACTCACTCACTCACTCTACCGGCAAATTTTAGAAGTGTGGTGTCGCAGTATCATTATTCTGATTGGCACAGTCAAGTGAGTGACACCTTTTCTCACAGTCACGCTGCCAATAACCATGAAGCAAAGCTGCAGATGTGCTCGTATTACAATGAAACAAACTGGGGCTGAGTTATTTCACCAAAACCAGTGGATTAAATACATTATCGTCTACTTGTTTCATGACTGCTGTCCCAGTGGCTGGGGAGTTGTATACATTTACCATAGAACCATGGTAATAAGAAAGTTTTATATACAAGTTTTCTATTGCTTTGTGTGACGTGAGTGGGCTAACAACTGCACTTACTTTATTATTGGTGGAACATGAAAACATCTGAGCGCAAATATGCACAGTTAGTCATTTAGATACGCTTTGTGGATATTCATATGACGTACAATTTAGTGTACTTAATAATTTCACGAAAAAATTAATGCTCTAGCCATTCACGTGAATATTATGCGTTTAGCTACGCGGAACATTTCCCAAGCATTTTTAATTTATTGCAAATTAGAAACAATAAATAATCCGCATTTTATTAATAGGCCTTTGGACTGTTAAAAAATGTTCGTTCTTGGACACGGCAGGGCATAAAACAAAGCTGCAGACATGATGTACGAAAGAAAATAAGTTTAGAAGCTAAAACGTAAAAAAAAAAAAAAAAATCACACACTCACACCCCTCACACGCACACACACGCACATGTATGAGTATATATATATGTGTGTGTGTATATGTGTGTGTATAGAGAGAGAGAGAGAGACAGGCACATAATTGCTAGGCGGAAATTTTATATTATTTCGGATTTCTTTCTTTTACAAATGAATATTTAAAAATATAAATTACAAATTTTTGAACATATACTTTTTTTGGCCCACATATTTTACGCTATTGACACTTCTTTGGTTGGTCATAAAACTAATGTGTAAATATTTTAGCTGTGACGTAACTAAACACATATTGAAGTTTTTCGAGCGAAATAAAAAGCATAGAGACAGTATTCGCTTGTACTCACCATTAAATCGAGATTAAGATAAACGCTGTAATATCAAAAAATTATTAATAACAGAAAAAATAATTATCATATTGTTAGAAATGTTATAACAGCACATATACCATTGCCCCCGTAGGCACGTCCGTATTTTAGAGAGTATTATTTTTTACCATCATAACTTCTGAGATTTAATTTCAGATCGGAAAATATGTCTGGCACTTCCTAAGTCGTAGCTGATATTTAAGAAAACTGATTTTTTGTTAAAAAAAATTTTTTTCACTGCCTTACGTGTACTTCTGCAGTTATGCTTCATGCTATTTGCAGCTTGTATTTGTGTGTAGAGCCACCCCTTTGTTTACTGCACCAATCATTACGAGGTTAATGTGACATAAAAAGTCTGTCATAAGTAGAGACCCTTATATTTCACGAAAAGAATTTTGCCCCAGTTTGTTTCAGTGCCTTACGTACGCATCTGCAATACTGCTTCATGGTTATTGACAGTTTGTATATTTGAAATGATGTTTCTCATTTGACTGTACCTGCCAGAATAAGTTTACTACAACACCACATGTCTGTGATTTGTTGGTAGAATCCCAAGGCTCGTGAGAGTTAAAATATTCATTCACTTACCACGAAGCAGAACTGCAGTTTGTGCACGTAGGCACAGAAATAAAGTGCGTCTAAATTCTTTTTCGTGTAAAACAGGGGTCATTAGTGATAAGTAGGTATAACTCCAAAAGGGGGAGTGTTAGACATTTTTAATGTATTTTCAGTTGTCCAGCCATAACGTTTATTCAAACTGTATCATCAATAAATTCTCTTCGACAAAGCACGGGATATATTCTTGGTAAACTGCTCGACGTAAATAATAATCGAATCTTTCATTAATTTGCTACGCAGAATTATTGCAAGATAATTCTTGAAAGTTAGCCTATAATTCTCTTGTAATGATTCTACATCACAAATTGATGAATGATTCCATTATTACTTATACCAAGTAGTTTACCAAAAATGTGTCCCATACTTTGTCGAAGAGAAAGTTTTGAATAAATGTTGTGGCTCAAAAACTGAAAATACAATAAAATTTTCTAACACTCCCCCTTAAAATGGCCCAGTACTGTCAACGTAGCAGAACTGCTGATGAGCATATAATGCACTGTAACTAGTCGATGCGAAATTCTTATCCCCGAAAATCAGTGCATCTACTGATACTCTGCCGATGATCGAGTCTATATTTGAACTTGTCGTTGTCGAGGAGAACTCCTAGACCCTACACTCGGCGAAGACTTGCGTTGGGTGAGGATATAAAGAAGTGTCGTGTGTCGGGAACGCAACAGTTTGCCATCCCCTCGGAAACTAGGCCCTTGGGGATGCGGCCACCACACCCTTCCCCACACCCCCACACTTACATTCCAAACTGTCAAGCCCTCGGGGAAGGCGAGGAAGGAAAGCATGGACTTGGGATGGGTTCCGTATTTGGATTGAGTTTTAAGACTTCAACCGCCGTACGCATTCCCTGGCATTCGAGGAAAGGTCCTCGCTTGGCTGTGCTGTGTCGAGACACGCATATTTTCAAATAAACTGATAAACATGTCCTCAGAATGTTTATTTATTAAAATTAGACCACTTCAGATATCCCCATCTACTTAAAACAATACGGCACGCATGTTTCAAACTATATCACAGATTATTAAGGAATACAGTAGAGAAATAGCCTGTAGAACGGTGAGCCCAGTCACACACGCCAGGAACATGGCTTCCCTGGCCAGCAACATGGCGTTATCATCCACCGCCAATCAGCGTAAGGTGGCTGCCCTGCTAGCCGGCAGCCAGGCCAATAGGAAACCTGTCGTGACATGCAGGAACCAGACATGCACGGGTCTCTTATCAACAACCTTGGGCAGCCAATAAGAAATGAAGTTCGCCCGTATCAAATGAGCCGCCTCGTCATTTCATGTCTGTATTACTATTTAGTCTGTGACTATATTTTGAATCATTCAAAACTGGTAAAGGTGGACTTTCGTAGGATACTACAGGCCTACATTAACCACCTTACCCTTTAAGAAACATACAATCTTCCGTTTTACTTTACGCAACTCTTCCAACAAACAAATGTATGATACATGCTTTATGCCTGGACACGATGGTATACCGAGAAAATTGTTTGTGCCAACATATATTTCAAAGCACTGTGGTTTCATGTGACATGTATGATTGTGTGATACTCTGCAGCTGTCTGCAGACCAATAGGCATTAAAAGCTCGCTCTTTAGTTTAGCACTGATTTTAACACTTATATATCATCGTTTGTATCTGAATTTTTCTGTTGCAGTACACCAAACGGATTTTTAGATTTTTGCCCCTGAAATAGCACATATATTGTTGTCAAAATATGCCGAAATGAAGCAAAATAATTTTTTGCTAGCAAACGGTACATTATTTTAAAACTTTCTCTGGTAAAATTGTGCATCGTATGACTGTACACAGTCTCAAATTTTTTCAAAGCATTTGGTTAAAAAGTATCGAAATTATTTGTAATTGTTTGAAATAAATTAAAGATCATGGCCTTAAATATTAAAACAGTGGAATTGTTATTGGTAGAGATGATGGTATATCGCGAAAATGTTTTGTGCCAAGATAGCCTTGAAAACACTGTCACAACGTAGCTGTCTGCAGACCAATACCAGGCATTCAATATTACAATGGCGGGATTCTTATTGGCTCAGTCAAATAGGGCAACAGCTCCACGTACAAGCTGAAGCCAGTAATCTTCTGGTAAGCTGGACGTGTATTGAAATCCATCAAACAGTCAACTTTTCCCGCGATAAACCATCATCTCTAGTTATTGGTGCAGTCAAATGAGTTAAAAGCTAAATGTACATGCAAAGGCAGTAATTTTACGGTAGGCTGATCGTTATAGATGATAATTTAGCGCGGGAAAACTTGACTGTTTGCAGGGTTTCAACCCACATTCAGATTACCAGAAGATGACTGGCTTTCGCTTGTACGTGGAGCTGTTGTCCTGTTTGACTGAGCCCATAAGAATCCTTTTATTGTATATTAGATACCTGTCATTGGTCTGCAGACAACTATGTTGTGTCAAACGTACATCATTCAATCAGATGTGCTGCAATAATCTGCAGCGGGGTATGTTGGCAGAAAACATTTTCGCTGTATACCATTATCTCTACTGATCGTACGTTGAAATCCAGCAAGCAGTCAAATTTCTCCGCGATAAACCGTTATCTGTATTAATGCATAGTAAAAATAATACTATAAAAATTGAGGAGTCGTTATAAAAGCCACTTATTTTTAGATGAAAAGGATTTCGCACCGTCTTGTTTCACTGCTTTGCGCGAAATTCTGTAGCTTTGCTTCATGGTTATTGGCGCACTGTCGTTGTGCAGAGACGTCACTTATTTGACTGCTTCATTCATAGTAAGGTTACTGAGATACAACAAGTCTGTTACTTGCGATTTGAACACCAAGACGCTGAGAGTCAGAAACATCTAATCGTTGATCGCGAAACATAGCCGCAGGTGTGCACTTAAGGCCTTGTTACCGAGTTTTGCAGTGATTTCGAAAATATTTTTTTTATTGCTACCTAATACTTATATCAAAATTTTGCTCCACAGTTTTGGCACTTATATGTTATAATTTGTAGCTGAATTTTTTTGTAGAAATGCACTGAACTGTTTTTTAGATTTCATCACCCAAACTACCACGTTTTTGTCGTAAAAATAAGCAAAAATTAAGCAAAATATTTTTTTTGCTAACAGATGGTACACTACTTTTAAAAACGCATCCACAGTATTGTGCATCGTGTGACTGCACATTGACTCAATTTTTTTCACAGCTTTTGCTTAAATATTTTTAGAGTTATTGTCGCCAGTATGAAAAAAACTCAGGATCAAGTCCTTAAGGCACTGAAACATATGTAAAAAATTTACACGTCACTGTCAGTTGAGTGTTTGACTGGAATAAAGGCTTCAATGAGCTAAGGGCTTCCAGTCATCAATCTATTTTTTTTGTTCCTTAATGTCCATATCAGATACACACAAAACCTTATACAGATATCTCAATTCTTCACCAACTTATGACATTTTGTCTGGACCTGGACTGGTATCACTAAGCTGTAAATAGTAATTTCTGTTTTATCAATAACTCAGTGAATATTACATAGTACAAACTCGTGTAATGTAAGTAGCTAATAATTATTGACAGTAATAGGAAATCATACGAGTTACACGTAAAATAAAACAAGAGCGAATTTCTCCTAAACATATACCTGCCATTACCATAATGTTATTTTCATACAAAGGCCTTTATTCCAGCAAATTCCTCAGTTATTAACCATGATTAACAACTGCAAATGTGCATTTAATGCAGTAAACAAAATGGTACAAACATCACTTCCCCCAAAATCAATAAATTTACTTGTGAGGCAGGCAAAAATGTTTGGGCATATCGCAAGATACTTTTCACTGGCATATTTGTAAAATTTTACAGTCATGTGTAGAAACGTTTACCGTGAAAATTAGGCAATTGTATATTTTATTTAAGAAAAAATTAATTTCTCTAACAAGTTAGACAATTTACTTACATTTTTCTGAAAAACTTTAATTATTTCACATTGTAGAGATCGTAACATTTCGCTGGTTGAACGACTTACAGTCTATAATCCACATTCAAGTGCGTGTACTCTAACCTCGAATGACTGTCATCCACTTTATTGGCTTATTGCACTCCAAGAGGTGTCAACAAGGTAAATGGCGAATTGTAAATGAAACACGAGTTTACTGTGGTTTGAGTCCTAGCATGTGCCCAAAAGAAAAAAAAATACATGGTTCGAAATACACTACAGTGTAGGTATTTAATTTCTGTACTTTCAATAAATAACTCTGCTATAGACTGTTCAGGATAGAGCGAGCAGTGCTAATATTTTTCTGGCATCCGCCATTACTGTTTTTTATATGAAAACTTAGGCGTAACTAAAACCAGTGTAAACATTACACCACTCTCAAATCTTTACATATTTGACCCAAATTAAATCGAGTTTTCGTTTACCATAAGTGTTGCAGAGTGCTCAGTTTAAAGTGAACAGCTTATATATTTCAGTTTCCATAGTAAAGAGTAGGGACAGAAATGTTTCGTGGAAAGATTTTGGCACACTTTGTTTCAGTGTCTCACGTGCACACCTTCAACTCTGCTTCGTGGGCAATGATTGGATGTTGTAACTCCCACTATTTTTCTGTTCTATCCTCAAATCTCAAGCGTGGGGTGTCGCAGCTAACCTTGTTGTGATTGGCTCAGACAAATTAAAGACGACTCTGCACAAATACAGACAGCATATGACAATGAAGCAGAACTGAATACGTGCAGGAACAATCTGGTGCAAAAAATATTTCCTCGAAAACTTGCGGTCACTAGTAACGAGGAATTAGTTACAAAACGAGATTTTCTTTGCCTCGGTGATGCAACGTACGTACACGAACATTTCAACTTTTTTAAGCATACGGTCACGGCCGTAGAAGAACAGGTCTGGACACTCGCCTGGAAACTTGACCCCCTTGTTGTTTGGCTGTAGTTCACCAAGTTACCGAGAATATTGTGTTTTATTGGCGCTGCAGTCAGGGCGGTCGGACTCAAGCTCCGCCCACTTCCTTTCCACTAAGATAAACAATTTATCAAAACGTATTTTTTTTTATCAATTTATGAAATACTTGCTTCGCTCAAAAATTTAAGAAAAGGCCAGCAATCTTTACTTAATTTATAAATTTAACAATGGAAAAAAGTGGGCTGTGTTTGAGCCCAACCGCCCGGATAACAGCGCCAAAAAGTACAACATTCTCGGTAACTTGACGAACTACAGCCAAACAACAAGGGGGTCAAGCAAAATTCATTGGTAGATAGGCGAGTTTCCAGACCTGTTCTTCTACGACCGTGGCATATGGTGGACGATTCAGCGGGGATTTTTATCGCACATTTATATTGTGCGTGGAATTGAAAGGAAGGCAGGACAAGCTACTAAGGTGAGTACACTGGCAGAAGGATACGTATGTTTCAAACAGACCACTTCCTTGTATGACGGTCAACTAAACAAGTTCTGTTGGCTAAACAAAATATTGGGTTATGACATTTTTGTTCACCCATTATTGGCACGGGCTGAAAATAAATCGCAAATTGATTTTAAATCAAACAAAATTCGTGCAAGCGTCAATTTCAGTTTCGTTTGTACTTGCTTTATGATTTACCAGGCACTCCATTAATTATTCCGAATTAATTATAAATTTGCGTGAGTACGAGGAACGAATTCGCATTACTTGACATGATGTCATGGTGCAAGAAAAATCACAGGTAAGAGAAAATATGGCTAACTTTTGGGTCAGTGAATCAGTGAACCACACATCGTTCAATTTAATTGGACGAAGGGGTACAGCATGCAAGACAATGTACCTGAAATACTTTCCAAAGCTCAAAGTTTATGATCCACTTATATACAGTTATATTGACAAAATTAATATTAATAATAACACATTTTTTTCTTTTTCATTTACGTCATTCATAGTGACTGGAAAAAATCTAAGTTTATTTTGGGCACAACCGTAAATATATGTCACTTCAGTAATAGTAATACGCGTCTGACATGTTATTCTTCTTGTAGAGCATGCATAGCCAATAATATAACAGCAATTAAAGGCATATCTAACCATGTGGTATCAATATGCCAGTAAAAGCCAATGATCTACCGGTGTCTCTGTCTCGGTTGAGTACCCAGATATTCTTGAATGTTGGTCTATGTGTCGGTGAATCCGCAAAATGTTCGTTTTTCTAGTTTTCAGATGACACGTCAGTTATTCTGGCATACATGTTTCCAATATTTGATTACGAATAGTGCAAGATGATATGTTCAATTGTACCAACAGAAAAAGATAATAATTCTAAGCAAGTCTCGGTGTAAAACATTTACTATATTGACTTCAAAATTATTTTAAGTACTTGGAACCACGTCAATGGAAAGAGTGAATTATAGTGTACAGAATTTCGCAGCAACGTGTTTCAATCCCTTGTGTGCACATCTACAGTTTTTGTTTCATGGTCATTGACAAAGTTTTTAAATCTCAGTGTTTCTAACTGCACATTACAGGCATTTGGCATCGCAGAAAAAAACGTATTTTTCCTAGAGGCTTTAGGAAACCTTTCATATATATTTTTTTTATGTTTTCATTCCTTCTTTAAGATGGTACTAAAATTGTGGTGCTATTTATGCTTACACGCAAATTACTCGCATTCGGAAATGGAATGATAAAACCGCCCAATAGAGTAAAACAATTAATCAACAGGAAGAGAATAAACAAATAACAAACCAGAATTTTCCGATGAGCAGATTTTCAGACGTATTTCTCTCTTGCGTAGATATCTTATCGGAAAAGTCGGTAACGACTTATTAAAACCATAATTTCTAATTTAATTTATTGCATGTTCGAACATTCTTAGCAATTATATCATTAATAATTTCCATTAAACGTCTTAACCAATAATATCTCTGGGAAGAGTTAAAAATAGGAAATTTCAGTGTGTTGACCGACATAAAGGCCTAACTATCTTTACTATGTATACTAAAGACAGCTGCGTGTTCATTGGCTGCTTGCCCAGTAAGCAGATTAAATCTAGACCAGACAGTGTGCGTTTCATCGCTTGTTCTACTGCAAGCCTGCTATTTGCTTGGGAGACTGTAGGAAGAGTATATTCGTGGTCCTCTTAAATAAAAATATCATAAATATAATACATTTTGTTCTAACATTTCTTGCAATATTTTTCTGTTCCCATGCATGACACAAGCACATAGAGGTTACGAAACGTAGATTGGCTGATGGCAGTAAATATGCCTTACTAGAAACCCGCACATTCTGTAAACTCGTAACATCATTCGAGAAAACTTAGAATTTTGAAAATCTCTGAGATACGGTTTTCCATCGTGGCTAGGTAAACAGCATAAATAATGTTGTATGTAAAGGTCTTATTTTAATAGTGGAATATTAGTACAACTCCAATTTTGTAAAAAAAAAAAAAAAAAAAAAAAAAAGGAGTTGTGTCCACCATTGTGTTAAGAAAGGTCAATTCTTCCTTATTTCAAAAGTTGTACAGCTCCACGCTTTGAACTTCATTATTTCACCCAAGCCGAAAACACATAATTTTTTACTTTGAATTATGTTCAGTTCTCTGTACCTAAAAATAAACTAAATTGGAGTTGTACCACTGTTAAAATAAGCCCTTCATATAAGGACTCTTAACAAATAGCAAACTCGAACCGAATTACAGCATGATCCCCTTGCTACCTTGTGACATGTACAACTGTCCACTCCAAGAGGAGCAGGCAATGAAATGCAATGAAAGGCATTGAAAAGCACGCGAGTATTTCGCGAATTGATTCTAAATAAGGTTGAACGTTAAGGACACGTTCTACAGCAGTTTTCATCGTCATATTTCTACTTTCATATTTGTACCAGATTTTTTTTTTATTTTCGACAAAAATTGTGACTAAATTTTGTTCGCATGAAATTTTTTTACGTCGCATAGTTTTTGCATAACGGCTCTCAAATGTAAAATATTTGCGTGTCCCGATTTTATGTATATCACTAAAACCAATTAATTTACTAAACTGAATAAATGTATAGTGAATAATATCATTTCAGGCTATAAGTTGACATATAAAAAACAAAAAAAAAATATTTCTTTTGTATATAAATAAAAAATGCTGCAGTATAAAATTAAAATAAAAAAAATACACATGTTTTAACATAGAAAAATAGTGTTTTTTTTTTTTTTTTTTTTTTTTTTCATGTGCCAACATGTAGCCTACAACATTGTTATTCCCTGAGAATTCTTCAGTTTGGTATGCCAGGTGGTTTTGGTATCGTACATAAAACCGTAACACACACATTTTGACGTGAACGAGACATTACGCAAAACATATTAGATATAAAAATAATTTATAGGAGCAAAATTTAGTCCCAATTTTTGACTAATGTAAGAAAAATTGTCTGGCACAATTTTCAAATAAATATAGTACCATGAAAATTGCTGTAGACGGCGCTTTTAAGAACATAAATACTTCAATTTCCCTTCCGTGATTAGACGAGCTGTTTTGTCACACCTTTGGCGTATTTTCCAGCCAGTATTATGTAATGAAATAATTCGTGGTGAAATCACGAGCTACCCACTTGAGCGGTTAGAAGCCAATGGATATTCGACTTCGGCAGGAGAGTGTAAAGGACTGAGAAGTCCAGGCTGCTGCCAGATGAATACACGAAATACTCGCGCCTCTAGCAATGAACAAATAGCGGAGGTACCGGACAGTTGATTACAGCCGACAAGTCGTTGGACCCCACGAAATTTACAGTTGTCTAAGAATAACTGAGCAAAATCATTGCCGAAACTGGTGCCATCTGCATGCCTTATACAGTAGCAACAATGGCTTTCCTGTTATGAAATGTATGATACTCAGTTAATTACAAACCCACATTTTCTTTTAGACACCAGATCGTGGGGTCCATAAGTGAGAAGAGGGCTACGGCCTTCTCGAGGCAGCTCTCAAAAAAATTACACCAAATATCAGCCAAGAAAAATAATGGCTTACGCTTTTCCTGAGGCAACCAAAAATTTACAATATCATCATGGTTACACGATTTCGTGTTGCAAAAATAGATGCTGTAGAACAGCAATTTAAATCATTGGTAATAAATTGTTCCGTAAGTTAAATAAATCGTTCCAGTTACTAGATTCCGAAATGTTTTGTGGTATTTAGTTTGTCATTCGTTAAAATTATTGTATGTGTTTTAAGTACTATCACACTTGTCGACACTTGTGGAGGTCGAACATTAAGAATGTATCTAATTCTTTTATTTTAGTACAAAGGTTTTCACTTTTAAAACATAGTTTATCCTTAAATCAATACAATTTATTAACGGCGTTCCAGAGGAGAAAAATCATAATTTTATATTTGCATGAAATAGTTTTAGTTTTGTAGACGTTACTTTATAGTACAATATCCTCTCACCAAAAAAAAAAATATTTGTTCAGCCAGTTATCGCATAGCGGCATTTCCAAGCCGAAATTAGAATGTTTTTTGTTCATACACCCCTCGAAAACCAATTAACATACTGAAACGAAATTATTCACAATGAAATTACACGTCACTTTGCTAGGGATTTACGTATACTTATAAACGCAATACAAAAAACAGTTTTGTATAAAAAAATTCCTAAAATTAACACAGCAGTTTCCAAATTTCAGGCATTTTTTTAGTACTAAATATTGTTTGAATGGGTTTTGTATACATGAAGCCCTATCCAGTGTCATGTTCGAGGGGTGTATGAACTAAAAACGTGCAAATTTTGACTTTGAAATGCCATTTTGGGAAAACTGGCCGGGCTAACCTTTTTGTAATATGATAATGTACTCACATGGTACGTTTACAAAACTAACATTGTTTCATACAAACATAAATGTATGATTTTTTGCCTCTGGAATGACCCGAAAGCTGTATATTACATTTTTTTGGTTCGGAAACTCCTTAAACAGCTCAATCTTGCGCCTTAACATACCAATATTTCACTTAGAGGACACCCGTACCGCCCGTTTCTTGCTCCGGGCACAGATATTTCTACTTATCAAAGCATGGCTTCCCTAGGACCCAGAGCTGAATCAGCGCCAGCACCGGTTAGCAGTTTAGATAAGTATCAATTTTATCGACTGGCTCTTTCAATCGTTTGGCAATTCTCGGAAGGCGCTAAGACAATAATACATAAGTAAATAAATGCACGGTCAATCACGTGGAATCACAAACCGCTGACGTATGTGTGAATGCACAGTATTGAAGGGTAGTTTACATGCCACTGATTGCACCAGATTTTCGGTGTCTATGAATAAGCGTAGGCCTACTTAGGATAACGTAAACTACTTTTAATTATTTGTAGAGACCTGAAAAATTCGCTCGTTGTCCAGGACATAAGATAGAACTCAAACAATTACGTATTCGTGTCACCTATGCAAGTGACTCTTGCTTTATTTGACAAGTCTTGGAGGTCGCTGGTCCAATAATAAGGAAGCAAATAAATGCAGCTCCAATCACGACGCAGATTTGTGTCAGCGAGCTACCAATAAACAGCTGTAGTCAGCTTAAGGAGGATTGATCCCTATCAGATCGGTTTTACGGTTTTTCTTATAAGCCAGGGAATATACACATTGTTTTGCTTTTCTCACGCTGATAAGGCATAGGTTATTGTTTCATTCCCTTTTTGTAATCCATATGGCATTGTTTCTGTTAATTTTGTGGCCTGTGTAGTCGCTCCCGTAAATAAAGGAATTTTTCCTTTTCAGCTGTTTCCCGTTGCAAAATAATGAATATATTATGGTTCCAGCAATTACAGAAAATCGATTAAGTTCGTATCTATGCCTTGTCGTGACAAAAATTCAGATACATCGACTGGAACAGAAGTTATCGAGAAAAAACAGATAAATTCATGGTGGTAGGAATCAATACCCCTTAAGCACACACATATTCTTGAAGAGGTGAAGATGTTTTTGGTCAGTGCTTAACATCGAGGTCTTTAGCGCTGGTGAAGGGTGATATGACGTGAGTATGGAGCAGCGCCGGAATGAAAGGGCGGGGGAAAACGGAGATCTCCCAAGAAAACACGCCGACCAGCGGCATCATCCGGCACGATTCCCACGTGCGAAAATCCGGGGACTGACCCCGCGGGGAATCGAACCCGGATCGCTTTTGTGTGAGGCGAGAGGTCTGACCCCTCGACCACCTCGCATTCGAGAGGAACCGTGTTCGATGCCCTGCTCCGGCCATCCTTAATTCCATTTTACAGGGTTTACCGAAATCACTCCCCGTCAATGGTTCCCTAGACAAGCCGTGACTGACTCCTACCTCCCACCCCCCCTTCCCCGACCAACACACATGACCAAGGCCTTACGCTTTTCATGGGCTCGTGAAATGTCCAAAGAAATGAAATGAAATAAAGAAAAATTAAGAAAACGTTTCAACTGTTCACGAACGGTATTGCAACAAGCGGGTGTAAAATTCTTTTTCAATGTTCATTATAATCCTAAGCTATCAAAAAATTTCTTCATTTACTCTATTTCAGTCAGACCTTTGTAATTATAGTCATTATAAAAATATCTTAATAATTCTGCACAATTTTTTTTATTATTTATTACCATTTTGTGATGGCGAAGAGCGGATGTGTTCCAAAGGAAGCTGTGCAAACATTATAGGGGTATACACTATAAATTATTTTTTGTAATCTGACTGTACTAATTTATAGGAATGTTATGAAAGTAGACATGGTAAACAATTTTCCCATACATCAGTAGTAGCGAAACAGCCAAACGTAAACTTGTGTTACCAGACGAATATAGCAACAATACTGATCATTCGCTCTCATTGTAAACTGAAATATGGAAAGTTTCCAATACTGTTTATGGGTTAATTACGTCCATTCATATTTGTAAAGTTTTTTACGGTGTAGGTAGGTAGGATTTGACTGTTATTTGTTACAATAATTTATTATTCATTTACAAATATATATTACTTAACCACTATACCCCTCCATCTGTCATATATCTGACGTTATTCATAACACAACTCAACCTCTCCGATCACTTTCACCTTAACAGACTTCACTTAAAGATAAGAAGGAAGATAAGAGAACGAATTGCTTATTCATCACAAAACTGGTTCATTCCTTCAGGATCGGTAATGTCACGTGATCCAAGTGTGAAGTTTGAACTAATACGAGGAGAAAAGTGGAAGATTCGCAAAAATTGATCGTGCCATTGCATTTAGCAAAACAGTGCAGCGGCCAGCATTTTGTTTGTTTAGATGATGGTTACGTAGTGTTTTAAAGACAAATCGTAAATATTCAGTATCACCGCACAAGAGTTATCATTGGCCCAGTCGGATGGGACCACACCAATAACAAATGAACGTGAGCTATTGACATGTTAGTGCTTCTCATGCCCAGTGCCCACGCTTCGGTACTGGGTTTCATGTAACATTAAGTTAGTTTAATAGAGGAAGATAAGTTTAAGTATTTCTTGAAATCACCCCAGTGTCTTTACTCACATGTATACTTCTAAAACCAAAGTCCAGATTTTCTAACGTTTATGTTCCAGGTGAATTAGGTGCTAATTTCCATATCACTTCTAGTGTAAGAACCTTGATAGAGTATTGTACATCAGCTTTCTTCTATGCTAAAATCAAGAACTTCGTATATGTGGTGCAGAATAACTACAGAGGGTGTTTATTGCTCTCCTGTAAGAAATGGACCAGCGAGGTTTTAGAAGTAAGCCGACGATATTTCGATACTGCTTCTAGGTACGCCGACTGGCAGAATTTAAAGAATGATTTATTACCTATAAATATGAATATAATTGTGCCCATGTCTATGTGAATTACAAAATCATTTTATTTCTAGTAAATGTAACGTTAACTGCAAAATAGTATTACTTGCAAAGCGTTTGCAACTTAGCTCAATTTTGAGACAGCCATGAGTTAATATGTAAATGTAAAATATGATCAATTACTTTATTTTGTTACTTTCATTTAAGTTTCACTACAGAAACATATTTCTTCTATTGTCATGCAACGCAAACAAAATATTTAATAAATAAAAATAATGGCATTTTTTACATAAATTATTTTTTCGAGTTTTTAACGTGTCAATAGAAGCACTAACCGTTGGGTAAAATAATATTACAATAACTGGTTCTAAATCCTTATGTACACAACTGCAGTTCTTATTAGTAGTTATTGATTCAATGATTGTACCTCTTAGGCCATTGAAGCTCTGCTTACAAATCACAAGACGTGTGGTGTCGCAATGACGTCATTCTGATTGGCACAAATAAAATTAATGACGCCTTTACACAGAGACACATTGTTAATAACTATGAAGCACAGCTGCAGATGTGCATTAAGGAAATGAAAAAAAGTTTGCGCAAAATTCGTAACACCTAAAATCATTGGTTGTACGTATAACATAAGTATTTTTTGCCGGGCGATCATGCTTACTCGCGTATTTGAACAGATTTATAAAATACTGATTGTACAGTTTTGGAGAATTTTTTTTAAACTACTGAAGAAATAAGACGATGGCGAACGTTAGCTATAAAATAATAATTAATAAGTGAAAAGTATCTGTTTATTGGTTGTCATTGCCCACACGTAAGGACACTTATTTTTCGCGAAAAGAATTCCGCCACACCTTGTTTCGGTGCCTTACGTGCACATCTGCAATGTTGCTTCATGGTTATTGGCAGCGTGTCCATGTGAAGAGCAGTGTGTCATTTGACTGAGCCAATTACAATAACGTTCCTGCAACACCGCATGTCGGTAGAATCCCAAGGCTCGTAAGAGTCCAATCACTGACCACGAACTAAAACTGCAGAAGTGCATGTAAGGCAACGAAACAATGCGAGGCTAAATTATTTTCGCGAAAATCAGGGGTCACAACCCACACGGCATACGCCGTCAAATGTTAGACGATAATCTGGAAGTTGCTAAGACATTAAGAGAAGACTAAACATATTTTGGTCAGCTGTGGTGCAAGAGATCACGCGTGACGAATTAGTAATTCTGGATAAATATTTACTCATAAAGTTGGCAAATTCCATTATCTAGGATTGTCATTGAGTATTTTATCCATATTGGCTTCTAAAAAAGCGTAGAAATCAATTAATGTTTTCAGCGTTTATTTATCTACCACGCACTCTTAACTTCTAGATTGAGCGAGGCGAGCTCTCCAGGCACTGCGGCTACCGCGGATCCCGTAAGACACATTTCATTGTGGCGAAGACCAACTACGCGACGTGCGTATATTGTAGCCACGACATATAGAGCATAAGTATTCAAAATACTGCCCCACGTGTTTTCCACACCAGGGAAGCACGTTACTAATTCAACACACAGAATAGTTCAATATGAAGGAGAAAATTAGAAGGTTGTTGCTTTTGATGCAAGTGGACACAAACAGTTAGTGGCTGCCCTAGGCAATAGACACGCAACTTGTGCCTGATTGGCCACTATACACTGTAAAGTTGTCCCTAATGGTCAGTTCTCTTTCTGGCTCGTTAGTCTACAGCTGATGGTTGGAGAATTACTTCCCGCCATATTGACGTCAAGGGTTGCCATTTACCTGGCTCGTAAATCTTGGATTCGCCTCATACAAGGTAGTTTCGCTTCGGCTTTCTTCTGAATTCTGTGTCAAAGAGTCGAAATGTATATTACGGGAGAAAATTAAATCCTTTTCAATCGAACGAATTACATTTATGTACAGTCATTTGGGGTAACTTTGTACCGGTCAGGAAAAATTTGTACCATCAGCCTAGTTAAATTTCAAATGAAGTATTTCAGAACTAAGAATATGGTTGTGTTCTCCTTAAAGTTTGCATAGTGGTAGAATGTCACAAAGCAATTATATAAAAGAAAATCCCTGGTACAATTTTCCTCCAAAATAGTACAAAGTTACCCCGAATGACTGTACATATATTTATGTTATTACTATGTATATGTATAACGAAGTTGATAATTAACGGGTTTGTAGAATGACTGTAAAATCCCGATAATGGACGCCACTAGGACAATGTTTACAGTCACCGATATTCGGGGGAAAATATTTTTGCATCTATACTTGTTTCAATGAACTTCTGCATTTCTGCTTCATGAGCAGTGATTGGACAATTCAACATTAATCGTCCTGGGGTTCTTTTCGCAACTAACAAACACGCGGTGTCCCATTAACCTTGTTCTGACTGAGACAGTCAAATAAGTAGCACCTCTGCACAAAGAAACACTTCCAATCACCGTGCCTCAGAGCTGCAGATGTGCACGTAAGTCATTGAAACAAGTTCGGGCAGTATTCTCTTCAACAGAAATCAATTGCCTTAACAAAGTCACTTAAGGGCACATTATACATCAATAAATGCTAACTGCGTCTTTTACAAATAGTAGGAGCCTCGAAGCCAATAAGCAATAATCAAAAAACGACAATCCTACACAATAGTTTTTGCCAACTTCCTGAGCAAAAAGTTTTCCCCGGCGACGTATTTTTGGGGAGTCACTTCTGACGCCGTAATTTCGTAAATTTAATTACGGCGGAAGAAAGGAAGCTTAGCGAACATACCAATTTGGTAAAATGTTTGCCCATAAAGATGGCGATTAGCATTATATAAGGTTTTGACGACTTCCATAAATCTGTAGAATTAAATTGACATTTTTAACGATTGTTTATCAACCATGGGCCTTTTAGGGCGATAAGTACGCGCTAGTTTGGAATAATGAAACTTGTGCATTAAATTTGACCTACAAAGCTCCGACAAAGCAGAAGGAATAGTTTTTATATTGCATACAGACACAGTTGGCATAGCTTGACAACAATTGCATATGCTCTACATGTTACCATTCGTTAAATAATTACTTCCTTCCTCCGGAAGGTTACTAGTCGAAAATTAAGGAAGGAAGTGAAGTTGTGACAACTTGGTAACGCTTGGTAAGGTAATATCTATGCAATGTTCAATGCGAAATTTCAATAAATATCATTGTATGGAACGTATAGTGAAAATTGAATTATTAGAACACGAAAGATACTGATCCTCCTTAAACAATTTCAGTATTCTTCTACACTGGTGTATACATGGTTTTCAACAAATTACTTTAGTAATATCCTGGCTTAGACTTCAAAGTGACATAGTGCACACACGAGAAAAAAAACGTCACACTGTGTTCGCAAAACTCACATCATACAAGACAACGTAGTAGTACGTAGGTCTGCAGACACTCATGAATATTGCGTCATGCAGTAAAATTATGTTACCAAAAGAACGGAGAACTAGGTTACATAATGTCCAAGTTCCTCTTCCCCTTCCCGTCATTTTACCATATCCGAACACCAACCCCCTCTCCATCTAGGCAGTGCCAATGGGGCGGAGATTTTCCATCTCGCTCGCCCGAGCGATAACAATTCAAATTGAGCTGAATACATTTGCATCTGCACTCGGCTTCGGCTACGTGCAGACAATGATGTATTCACGAAGGGAATATATGTACCGCCAAGTGTTAGCCTTGCCTTCCGGCCATCTGTCAGAAACACGAACGTTCCGAGTGCCTTGGTTATTGTGCATGACTGGAGTCACGATTCCGTTTCGAAAAAAAATTCTGCGCCATTTTGTTCGAATGCGTTATGCGCACACCTGCAACGCTGCTTCATGTTCGCAGATTTGATGTTATCTTTAGCAACTCACATACGTATGTTTTCACAGTAGCCTTGTTGTTATCGGTGCATTCAAATGAAAAACCTGTAAGGACAAAGACACTCTGACAATAACCGTGAACCAGAGTTACCGACGCGCACTGTTTCACCCTTTAAAAAGGTTCTCTATTCCAGTTGGTTCTCGGGGTGAACATAAGGGTGGTGCTCCGACTAGAGTTTACTACTGTCTCTGCCTTACAACTGTGACTCCTTTTTGTACGGCGACCAGGTATTAAGGGTAATTATCAGACGCCACAATATTGACTACAAGGGGTTATAATTTACATTGACAGTGCACAGTACAGCTTTACAATGGCCGTCGAATAATCTTGGCTGAAGGCCTGAATACAGGGGAGCTTATATAGAAGTATATTGGAACCCAGTTCCAAGCGGCTTGCCACTGTGTATTGGCGCCGTCGACACTCTCACATCATCGCACGTGAGTACTGTCGTGACCTCCCCGGATCACGAGCGGAGACCCAGACGTCCGACCCTCGGACGACGGAGTTAGTCAGCAGGGGGGCGGCGTTCTAGCCGACCTGGAGTTACCCCAGCTGATGGTCCGATGAACAACCTCGTCATATATGTCAGCCTGCCCTCAATATTGAGGGTAACCTTCGAAGTGTTGTTATAACACCGCTCCGTGCTTGCAATTCCCCTGCTTTGTGAGTGCTGCGGTGGTATACGTAACAGCACGCCAGGCATTGAAACAATATCTCGGCTCTATGCATGAATCCTCATTCAGGTTGTTAGTGGCCCGCATTGGTGGCTGTTAGATTGCATTACAGCGCCTTAGAAATCCACGCTTATTTTCAAAATTATCCCACGTGCTTACAATAAGTCTACAAACAAACAAAAAATCAAATTTTAGTCAATATCATTCAAGCAACGTACTGTAATCTTGCGGACACTGTTATATAACGTCGTCCCAGAAATCACAGTATGAGTGAGGTTAATGCTACTACAAGTTATAAAGTTTCTTACAGGAAATTTTCTGCCGCTTGAGCGCTTGTATCGGTAATGGTTGCAATCTGACCAATCATAGAGCTTTCCTAAATTTTAAATTACATAAAGTTGGTAATTTAAAACGCGATATTCGTTTATTTTCACATTAAAAATAAGTTAAATGACTTCTGTGTTTTCCAGCTTATTTAAATTTAATTCTACAATGGTGTCCTGTTTTTCTAATCGCTTAGTGGTAGTAACGAATCTAGTGGCAGAAATTTTCCCTATGTCAAACTATCCCATAAGAAAAAACAGTTTCTTTCCAACCTGAAGTAGAATTAACCTCAGTATGATAAAAAGAAAGTAAACAGTTGAAAAATTAAACAAATGAAGTGAGAAAGCAAGCCTTGTTTGGCTGTAGACAACACAGTCATAAATAATTAACTTAACATTAAATACCCCATAAGAAATCAATGAGGAACAAATTAAGTAAATAAATTAAATGATCATCCAAGAAGGAATAGTTGAAAGACAAGACGAAATAATCTGTAAAACTCAGGACACCACAATTAAGACAACACAGACAATGCTGAGAAAAATAAAATTACATTATCAATTCCTGGTATGGAAACGGTGTGTATGTTTCAGTTAATTCAAGTACTTTCGAAACACAGGGCGCATTAGTTCAATTATGGCAATTGATTTTTCTGGCAACTATATCACCAAATTAGCTGCTTTGTTTCAGTGCCTAACGTTCGCACTTGCATCTCTGCTTGTGGTCACTGATTGGGTGCCGAAACACCCTGTGTCTTGAGGTTAAAACCGCAATTCATAGACGTGATGTGTCGCAGTTATCTATGTACTGATTGGCACAGTCAAATAAATAACGACTCTACTCAAAAGACTCTGTCAATAGCCATGAAGTTGAGCTGCAGGTGTGCACTTTAGGCACTGAAACAAATAGCGGCAAAAGTCTTTTCGCCAAAAATTCCTGTCCCTACTAATATGCACGTGTAATTATTGAAGTCTCCTACAATGTTATAGGTGACTATTTAAAGAAGCAATTGATAGGATCACAACCTGGAGCTCCATAATTATAGCGGTGCAATAAATTCAGCGCGCCAGTTTATCGCATTACGCATAGGGCGATGTGACACTTGACTCGCACGTCAGTACAGCACTTATAGACAGAGATGATAGCTTGTCGCGGTAAAACTTGACTATTTGCTGGGTTTCAACTAATGTTCAGCTTATGAAGTGATTTGGCTTTTCCATAGAGCTGTTACCCTATTTAACTTTGCCAATAAGAACTCCGCTATTGCAATATTTATGGACCCCTATTTTCCGCGAAAAGAATTTTACACCACTTTGTTTCAGTGCCTCACGTGCGCATCTGCAATTAGGCTTCATGTTAATTGGCAGCGCGTCTATGTGAAGAGTCGTATCTCATTTGACTGAGCCAATTGCAGTAACGTTCTTGCAACACCACACGTCTGTGATTTGCCAGTAGAACCCCAAGGATCGTGAGAGTTAAAATATCCCATCACTAGGGATATGCAAAATTCACGTTATTTTCCGACAGCTGACTAGACTCCAAGTGACTATAGGCTCGTTCGACATCTCCCGCTGGCCGATATTGTCGTGACTTGCCGCGGAGAATGCTTACACGGTAGAGAGGCCAATCTCTGTATAAGACGTAACACGTAAATGACCATACATAAAAGTTATTGGCCATTTGAATCGCAGATTATGCTATGTTATGCATATATAGGAAAGTGGAGTTTTGTCTGCTACCAAATGATTCCGCGAATTTTGCATGTCTCTAGCCATCACTGACCATGAAGTAGAACTACATATGTTCGCGTAAGGCACGGAAACAAAATGGGATAAAATTATTTTCGTTAAAAATAGTGGTCCCTAGTAATATTAAATAATCTGCAAGCAGCTACGTTGTGTCAGACGTATAGTACCCAGACATACCTGTCGCAAGAAACTACAGCGTTGGGATAAAATATTTTCGCGATATATAGAGAGACCTGAAAAATTCGCGTTTTCACTGACATATAGGCTAACCTCCAAGAATATCTGTGCACTCTAGAAAACAAAACCTGCTCATTATCTGCTCGCTGACATAATATTCTGCAACAGTTTGTTTCAATGCCTTATGTGCACATATGCAGCCTTGCTTCATGGTCAGTGATTGGCTGTTTTTAACTCTCAGCGTCTAGGGTTCTACCAGCAAGTCACAGGCGTGTGGTGTTACAGGAACTTTATTGTAATTGATTCAGTCAAATGAGACACGGCTCTTCACGCAGACACGCTGCCAATTTCCACGAAGCAGAATTGCAGATGTGCACGTAAGGCACCGGAACGAATTGTAGCAGAATTCTTTTCGCGAAAAATCGTTGGCTCTATTCCTACGACATTATATGTCACTTTCTTAACCGTCACTTGACATATTTGACACTTCCTGGAAGTCGCTGAGCTAATAATACAAATGTAACTAATGCAGGTCCATATCACTGCGTCATCGAGCAGCCAATGAGCAGGTGTTGTCTTCTTGAATACAGATATGTTCTTGGAGCCTAGCCTACAGGTCATTGAACACGAGAAATTTTCAAGTCTCTATCTATAACTGACATTTTGTTGTGACATAAACAATTTCCGTGCATGTCTAGATTAAATATAGTTGCGAATCCAATCCCTAGCACTTAACGTACTTGCATGTGTTCGTACGAACTTTAAGTGTAGTTGTGAATCCGGGTTAATTCACTTTACTCACTTATAGATAGAGGCACGACTATTTCGCGTATTGATTGTAGGTCAGGCTGAACGCCAAAAACGTATACTTCACTCTTCCTTCTGAGATTAGACGAGAGCGATTTTAACTCACATTTGACGACTGCAAGCCAGTTATAAATAAGGAAACAAGTCGTAGGGATCCGGTACACGTATAGAACTGAGAAGTCTAGATTGTTGCCAGATGAATACGCGAAATACTCGTGCCTCTACTTATAGATAGGGCTAGGAATATTTCCCCGAGATCAACGACCAACATGCTAGAATCCAATATCGTGTGTATACCAAAGCCCTACCTTTTGTCCATTATACTTGCTACTCATTCAGATAGCAGCCAATGAACGAATAGACGGGGCTTGGGTATGCATAGGACATTGGATTCTAGCATGCTGGTAACTGAACTCGCAAATTTTTCCTAGCCCTAATTATTGATCTATCACTGCTGAGTCTAAGCTGCGCAAACAACTCCAGATATTATTCAGTGCCTATTGTTGCTCACAGACCAAATTATTGAATATTATTTATACAAGATAATTATCGTTTTGTAAAACGAAATCGGTGAATTACCACACATTGTGACACCGGGATGAGTTGAATCAAAAAATTAAATTATAATTAACTGCATGAATTACAACAATATTTACTTATTCCGGTTTAGCGTGCAAGACACTCCGAATGCGAGTTTGGAAACGGTCGACGATTTACCAGTGGTTTTCCAATAATTTAAATATTTGTAAAACGAAATCGGCAAATAATCACACGGGACGCCGGGATGAGTTAAATCAAAAAATTAAATTATAATTAACTGCATGAGTTACAATAATATTTACTTAATCCGGTTTAGCGTGCAAGACACTCCGAATGTGAGTTTGGAAAGGGTCGACGATTTTCCAGTGGTTTTCCATTAATTTAATTTGTTGAAATCTGATACATCGAGAATCAGTAAAAAAAAAGCTCGGGCGATATAGAAAAGTCTCTGACACCGGTTTTAGTACTAAATTATTTTTACTAAAATGATTTTTGCATAAGTTAATGTCAGAGTAAAAATTGGCAAGCTACGGGTGACGCAAAAAAAAAATCAACTGTCGAGCTTTGCATGAGAATGAAACGCCGTTATATATTTCAGTAAATTTTATAACATGCCACAAAATATTTTCCTGATTTATAGAAACATTGAAATACATATTTCCATTCAAAATTTATATTATAACAAAAAAAATCTTATTTGTTTTATAGTACGTTCCTTGTTGTAGAACATGCCTTTTTTTCCAGTATGAATAATTCAGAATGTTTGCTGGTTTTCGTTACTTTTATGTCCCCGTCATTTGCAGATTGTATCTTTGTGATGCTATTATTCAAAAACGATGTAAGCTAGTTCTTTTTTTTTTTGTTCATTCGTGCCTTGGGGTCGCAGGGCTGCGAGCCCACGAATACTTGTAGTGGAAATTTCCCCACCGGCGAATCCAGATCATATTTCCCCAGCCAACACGTACTGAACGGATGGGCGCCCAGATTGGATCTCTCGCCTGCGTAAACAGTAATCACAATATATACCCCCACCCCGCCCCTCTTTCTTCTCATATTGCCCCGAGTAAATTCACAAAGCCTACGTGGCACCGTAGAGGATCGTGTCAACGCACACTTGATATCCTCGTTGCGCGCTATAGGATGATTACAGCGATAGCTCTTCCTGAGACGGGAGGTGCACTGCAATCTTAGAGGTCACGACGGGTAATTTTACAGTGATTTTTTTTAATAATCATGATTTTCATACTGAAGAACCCCTAAACCGTTTCGTTTTAAGGTTTTTTTACAGACTGGTGCCAAAAACTCAAATATTTTTTAACCAAAAGTTTTGAAAAAATTTGAGTCAATGTGCAATCACACGATGCACAATATTTCTGGACGCGTTTCTTAAAATAATATACCATTCACCAGCAAAAAAAATATTAATTTCCTTCATTTTTGCTTATTTTCACGACGAAAATCGTGATCTTTGGGTAATGAAATCTAAAAAACCGTTCAGTATAATTCTGCAAAAAGATTCAGCTACAAATTATAACATATAAGTGGCAAAACTGTGCAGCGAAATTTTGATATGAGTGTTAGGTAGCAATAAAAAAAAAAATTTCGAAATCACTGCAAAACTCCGTAAGAAGGCCATAAGTGCATTTTGATTAGAGACTCTGGAATTTCTCGGGTTCAAAGACCAGCTGGCTGGACTCCACACCCTCTCTTAGTGTCTTCAACTACTGGTTTATTGTCTGCTAAACCAGTGAAGTGCGATAAAATCGTAATTTTATATTTTTATGAAATATAGTAACTATTGTATACGATACGTGCGAGTGTAGTTTCCTCTTACAAATTAATTTTAGCTCACATTGTTTTCTCATAACTAGGGCCCGGTAGTTTTCGCGAAAAGATTTTTGCCCCACTTTGTTTCAGTGTCGTACGTGCACACCTGCAGCTCAACATCATGATTATCTGCAGAGTGTTTTTGTGAAGAGTCATTACTCAATTGACTGTGCCGATCGGTACATGGTTAACTGTGATTGATCACGTCTGTGATTTGCGGGTTTAACCTCCAGACATTGTAAGTTACGGCATCCAATCACTGACCACACAGCGGAGCTGCAGGTGCGCACGTAAGACACTAAAACAAATTGCTGCAAAATTCTTTTCGCGAAAACTACCTGGCCCTACTCATAACGGTACGTCAAAGTCAAAATTTGCTGATTACGCTGCCATGAAAATAGTGAAAACCAGCTGACTTATGATAGCGAAATAATTCACAGCGAAATTAAATGCCGTGGTCTATACAATAAAACAGAAGAAATAATTTCACAGAAAATTATTCTGTGCATCAGCGTTGGTATAATATTTTGCATGCGTACTACTCATTTCTGTCGTGATGTCCTAGATAGGCGTAGGGCCGGAAGAGGCTTGTGGTATATACGGCGGGTATGAGAAGACATCTCTTGGTCGGCTTCCAATATCACTCCCGCATTCTCCAATCGTCGACTGACAAACGAGGCAATTTCCAGCACTTCAATGCTCCCTCCGCTGACAGAACCAGGTCTGGCACTTCAGAAGAAAATTTAAAACATTCCACACGGTGCCAGTATGTCGTGCATGCCATGATTTATTGATGTCAGCTTGCATATAAAACAAAATGGCCAGAGTATGTCAAACACGTTTCGTTCGTTAGTTCCGTCAGTGTAGTAGTTTGATGATGAATATATGTCCATCAGTAACATCAAGCTCCCTGCATGTACTGTACATGTATGAGCTCCGTGTTTTTCACTATACAGTCCTTTTCATTCAGGAGAGGATTTTCACATACAAGGGACTCCACTAAATTAGTCTAAAATGTGATTCAAGGGTTTTTCGAAATTCAGCATTTTAGGTGGTGAAAAGAACCGGAAAGTGTTTTAGGCTATATAAATATATATATATATATAAATAAATAAATATATATATATATCGAAGCTATCAAGATAGTCAGTTTATTTTTGCTTCAGGATGATGATTAGGTAAGTTGCCGCAAAATATTTTTTACGATTTTTCAAAATTCGAACTCCCAATACTGCAAGGGGTTATATGTGATTTTTTATGAATGGTCCATTTTGCTTCGACTGCACGAGCTATCGTCGGGATTATCACTTCACTTGAATACTTGAACAAATATTTAGGGTGTGAATTAAATTTATTTCGAAATTCGACTTCTAAAAGGGTAAAAAGGCATTCATTTTGTTTTTTATCAGCCGATGATACTTACCTAACCAGTAGAGATATTGAGGTTGTGTTCGCATCAGAATGACGCTTACGTAGGTATTTTAAAAAAGTAAAACCAGTTTTTTTGTTATAGTAGATACATCAATTATTAAGAAGAAAACTTAGTTTGTACAATTTCATGGCAGCCGAAACAAAAAGCATGTACGACCAGCGAGAATCAAATTATATAGGGGTTCCGTCCTACAGCTCTACCGAGACGTATTTTTTTACTACCTCTATTTGCTTAGGAAAGTAATTATTAATTTTTAAATTTAGTTTTCATTAATAATTTCGACGTTATGTTGCGCAGTTACTGGTAGCTCCGGTATATTGTTCCGAAGGTTTTTGGCTCAAATTCCATTAAAGCTTTGCAGATATGTAATTTTGACACAAAAAATGCAAGACAGATTACGTCCATGATCTTTCATTCATTTCAAACAATTGCAAATAACTCAAATATTTTCAACCGAATGCTTTGGAAAAATTTTAGACTGTTTACAGCTATAGGATTCACAATTTTGACAGAGTGTTTTTTAGAATAGTGTACCGTTAGTAGCAAAAAATCTTTTCCTTCATTTTGGTTTATTTTGACCACTAAATAAGTAGTATTTCAGAGGCAAATATCAAAAAATCCGTTGTGTGTATTGCAACAGAAAAATTCAGATACAAAAAATGGTGTACAAGTCTTTAAACTGTAAGAATGAATTTTTAATGCATGCAATAATTTGCGTTAAATATATATATATATATTTTTTCGAAACCACTGCAAAACTAAAGATAAAGATCTTTAATCAGTGTAGTTAGATGAAGGCGCTCGAAAGTGCTAAAAATTTACTAAGCAGTCCACTATCCATAAAAGTTCCTCGACAGCGTCATCCCACATATACCATCTCACTAACTTCAAGGTTGGGGCACCAAATAGTTTTATAATTCTGCTAAACACTATCCCGCCAAAACTGCATTAAGGCCCTTAACTACAAGTGAAGGTTTTGAAAAACAGGTATGTTAGGAGGACACCATCACCGATGGTTGTGCTCGGGGGAAATCAGTCTTCATACCACGTAAACTGAATGTTTCGTACTATAACCCTCTAACATGTAGTAGTCAGTAAATACCCCACAACGTCAACTTTGCTGTGACTTTAAATAAGGCCTAGGCGATGTCGCTGTTAGTAGCAGCAACAAACTTATTTAAGACTTCTTATCGCGTGGACAGATATAGCTACTTATGCTGCTGCAGAGTTAACTCGACTAGCAGCTTTGTTATTGTAACACTTGATGACTGAACTGTCGATATGGCGTAAAAAGAAGTTTTTCAGTTGAAGCTAATATTATCTGCTGTGAGTAACACACGCGAGTAAAGCCGCGGGCGCACTGCTAGTATATCAATAACTAACGGCTCATAGGCACGGAAGTCACAGTAAGCGCGGGAAGAATGGTTCGAAATTCTCCGATTTCCGATTATTTTTATTTTCAAAATAATTTCATGTAAACTTCCTTATTCAAAAATCATTCTATAAATAAGTTTTGTGTTATTTATGACGTATAATGAGCATTAAAATTTTTTTTTCCTTACTGGAAGTACGAATACAAGACTATTCCCTGTAATTTCACAAACACATACTTCGTATGTTATTATAAAGACATCCATTGTAGTTTTGCAAGGAATTTTTTGGCAACTTGGTTTACAAAGATTTTCTTTGTAAAAGTACAAAAAAATTTGCACAATGCATTCTCGAGTATCGTCTGTTCGTAGAGACCGGAAAAAATTCGCAGGTTCACTTACCTGTAGGCTAGTCTCCAAGAATATATGTCTGCTCAAGCAGACAGCTGCTAGTTTCTTGTATAACATTGGCCTTCAGCGTCCTCTAACCGGTGTAAATATAAGTCAAGGTCCAGTTGTTTATGTCTACGAATTTAAAGTTGGTTGAGTCCTTGCGTGTGTCCAAAATAAAATGGGAAATTTTTCAGGACTCCATCTGTTCGTTATTCGGATGCTGACTCAGTTTCACTCTAAATCATATAAGACATAACTCCTTTGCTTCCTTTCTTGACGATTTATTAATGGGTCAGTAGGCTCCAAAAAAGTGTGTAATGGACAGTAGTTCAAACGCAATCCCATGTTAAATATGCATGCGATTAGCTTATAGATTTTAATCGAATAAATGTGCTAATTTCCCAGCTCCGACAATTTGATGTTAATAAAAACGCAGCTAGATGCAGAAACTCACGAATTCCCACTGTGGTGTAGTTAATATGGGATCGCCCGTATAGTAACGTAATTAAACTGTCGCTTTATTCTGCCATGACCACCGTAGCATTTCTCTCTGAACTAATGTACTGAGAACGCATTCATGTTTGTTTAAGTTTACACGGGTCTGAATTTCCGAGTGGCTCAGCTGTATATTTAAAACCATACGGTCATGTAACAACATTCGGGCAACCTTCCTAATAAGCTTAGTTTTTACTGGCTTGTCAAACGTCAACAAGCGATTCATTGGCATGGGTGACTGCGGGAACTGGTGTATCAGTATGATAAATGTGAGTATGTCCATTTATAATGAAATAATTAATGTTAAAAACATAAACGAAGCGAAATTATAGTCGATACAACATCTGATGGATGCATAATTTCAGAATATATAAACATCACTACCGTTTGCCATGGCAGTGACAAAATCGTTGGTATTGTGAACATATAAACAAGCTTACTTCAGAATCTACTCAACAGGGCGTGAGTAAATATGACTGCATAAACATGATCACATAAAACTGTTAAGCATGCCTTGCAACCGAGGTCTAATTATTAAAAAATTTGAATCGCTTTGTAAGGGAACTGAGTATCGTTTTGCTGTCGGATTTCACAATTATTTTATTTTATTTTCCGGTGGTCTTTTATTCTAATTTGTTGCAACAAATTTTTACGGCAGCTAAAGAAAAGTTTTGCCAAGAAAAATCGTTTTCTTCAGCTCTAAGGCATTTATTAGAAAGGAGGAAAAATGAGAAGAAGAAAGTGTAATATTGAATTGAAACAGTCATGGGGCTAGAAACTCCGAGTAGCTCGCTCAAATGTATTACGTTTCTTGCGGGCTATGCGGTGAGCTCAGGTGTGTGTCCCCTAGACCATTGGCAATTCCAGATCCTGCCTGCTCCATCTACCCGCATCCCATTCTTTCTCCAGGACCTCCAGATATCGCTCCGTTGCGGGATGTACGACCAAGTGCCAACTGAGGCACATTTCAGAGAATGTTGTGATCAAAAATAACTTGCTCGGTTTGTACTCAGGGAAATGCTTTCAGGCAATAAAATTATTGTTTGTCTTGATTGTCTGTAGTCTGCTATTTGCACTGGACCAGAAATTTTGCGATATTAGGTAACCGAAGAATTATATAAGTTAAATTAAATCCATGCTAGACATTTACCTCATTTTCATGCCTGCTCCACTCATAAATAATAATTATTTATTGAACTTGTCTTTGGAAACTCTGAACAGTTGGCCATCCTGAATGACAACTATTTGAGACAGAAAAAAATTGCAGTAGACGCGACTGAAATAATAAATTGTTCTCTAGTATCCGCATGCCTGTGTATTCCAGCACAGAGAAAAATAATATCTCAAATTAGTTGTATATCTACATCTAACATGATCCCAGAGGCTTAGAAATTTCGGATATATACATGCTGTCCAGAAACCAACGAATGATGAGCACACGACGCTAATTCCGGGCTAAATTGGTGCCGAAACTGTTAGTGCCATATGTCGTATGAAGACGTTTTACATGCACAGAGTGGCTACACAGCACTTTAGTTAATTCCCACTTTGCGCTCAACAGATATCTTAAGTCGGTTCCCTATATAGACTGCGTTTGTGTGTGAGAAACAGAAAATCGATCAAGCGCAAGGTCGCCGCTGGCCGGCGTGTGTAACGCAGTTTGACCTCTACGTGCAAGCCACTCAACTGGCACTTAGATCTGTACTAGTATTCATTTTCCTATGATACTTTAAGCGGTGACCGTATCATTTTATTTGTGAGAAGTATAGGTGAAAGTCCAACGCGTGCTTCTATTTCTGCGTTTTTAGATTCTGGTTTCTATAATCCCAGATACGGCAGTCTGAAAAAGCAGTTTTTAGCCATTTGGGAGGCCCGAAAATCATATTTAAAACACGCGTACCGAATATTTGAGCTTACGGCGTCATACACTGACGTGTGTGTTCTTTTCGTAGACGAACCATTTTGAAGCGCGTTGAGTAATTCCGCCCAGAAATGAATGCTCACAACTTGCTGCAACGCCTTCCAAGCGCAGGTAGGGAACCCCCTTACCTCTGACCGGCATACTGTATGATGCAGGATAACATCCTGAGCATTACGAACACGATTCTACACGTTTACTCGACGTAACTTACATACAATAATACCTGAACGTGGAGTGCAAAAGGGAAATTCTCCTTGCGTTGTTGCCACATTGTGCCCGTAAAATGTCGTCGCGCAACATTTCGATACTTATATTTTCGTCTTCAATTGAGCCCGGGATTCTCGTCACGTGCTTATTACGCGTTTATTTCCTCAGACTCTGTATATTCCTGCTATATTGAGCTACTGAATGCTTGTGGACGCCTGTCATTGGCTAGGCGCTTTTCTACCAGCAATGAAGTACGTCACTGGAAATAATAAACATTCCGTGGAAGAGCGACAAATATTATAGCCGTATTTGCAAGACTACTGTGGACTTTGATGTAGCAAACTAGCAGAGCCAGAGTTTTGCCACTGACTAAATAGAATTGCAGACGAGAACAAACATGGCAGCTCAGTCTGTACAAGCAATCTTCGCCGCTTATTAGCAGCCTGAGACTGTAAGTACAAGCCCAGAGTCTGTCATGCGCCTTTATGTTAGGACAGGTTTCCTATTGGCCTGGGGACCGCGGTGGCCTAATGATCAGATGGTTCGCCTCCCACCAAGGCGATCCGGGTTCGATTCCCGGCGGGGTCAGTACCCGTATTTTCGCATGTGGGAATCGTGTCGGACGATACCGCTGGTTGGAGAATTTTCTCGGAGATATCCCGTTTCCCCGCCATTTCATACCGGCACTGCTCCATACTCACTTCATGTCATCCCTCGACAGCGCTAAAGACCTCGATGTTGAGCGCTCACCAAAATCTCTCACTCACTCGCTCACTCCTATTGGCCTTGGTGTCGGCTAACAAGTCAGCTGCCTTACGCTGATTGGCGGTAGATGTTCCTGTCATGTTGTTGTCCAGGAATCTGTTTGGCTGGCGTGTATGACTGAGTTTGTCATTACATAAAAAAACTTCCGACAAGCTGAACGTACGTTGAAACCTATCAGTCAATATTTACCGCGATAAATTACCATCTTGAATATTATAATGTGAAGTAAGTCAGGATTGTTTAGTTTTGCAGGATAAAGTGTTTTCCGTAGGAACTCAAAAACTAAAATTATTTTCGAATCATCCAACACGTTAACTTATTAACTGATGACAGCCCGAATTTCACTCACTTTGTTTTTAAACGTGGGGCACGAAAAAAAAAAAAAAGTACGCGATAACTTCAACGTATTCAAATTAGTGAATTACTTCACTTTCATTCTAACCACCTCATATTAAATTGTACACCTCAGCATAACGTAAAATATCAATGTTTAGGTTAAGCAACACTGTGATAGCATTTGAAATTTAATATGCTATGACTAGAGGTACGTAAATTTCGCAGATACATTCCAGGTCAGGTTGAACGCCAATTATGTATACTTCATTGTAATGTCTGTGACTTACTGGCGGCTGTCACGAAAGCGTTTGACTACTGCAAGCCAGTAGTAAATAAGGAAATAATGCGAATTGCTATCGCTTGCTACCTGCTTGTACAGTTATAAGCCAATAGATAATCGATTGTGGCCAGTGGGTGTATAGGATTGACAAGTCTAGGCTGCTGCCAGATGAATCCGCGAAATTGACGTACCTCTAGCTATGACTAGACACGATGATATATCGCGAAAGTGTTTTTTGCCAACATACCCTTGAAAACGCTGTATTTAACTGCAACACATATTATTGGGGGATATACGGCTGACAAAACACAGCTGTCTGTATATCAATAACAGGTTTAAAATATTTCAATAGCGAAATTCTTATTGGCTCAGTCAAATAGGGCAACAGCTTCGCGTTCAAGCAAAAGCCAGTAATCTCCTGGTGAGTTGTACGTGCGTTGAAACCCATTAAACAGTCAAGTTGTCCCGTGATAAACCATCGTCTATAGCGATGCCAAAGATGCCAATTCACAGGTTTAGAGTATTAGTGAATACCGGCTTCCACTAAACGACATGTCGTGCTTTAAAGGTTTGTGTAATGGCTTCGGAATCTACGGATTGCGAAACCGATAAACGATGTTGTGAACGTCTCATTCAATATGCGGGGAATTCAGCGATAAAATAAATATTGACGAATTGGCAGGAAGGTTGGATTGTAATCTAGGATTGGGTTGGATAGAGCCCGACAGCCAAAATGTGAATGGAATACAAGCTATTCGTTAATCCTTGCAACTGAAGCCAGCAGGAAGAAGCATAATTAATATTCTATTTGGAAGGTGAATGACGTGTTCAGTCAAATAAATAAACTTTTAAAAACCGTTCAAACACTGTTCATTCTGTACAAACAAATGAGAACTACCAAATTTACTACAGCCTTGGGTTACGCTATAGCTATATTCAATAACGTTTGGCTCTACTTATGCAATTTTATCACGGCGTTCAAAAACGGGCCGATTAACAGCAAGATAAATGTCCCAGTCCCAAGAGAATCTCAAAATTGTCACAGAAAAATAGTGCTTGTGAGTCAAAGATCGTTGTCATACATATTAAATCCTTAAAACAAAATTGTAAGTTTGTTCCCACACAAGAGTTTTTACAAATAGAAGTAAAATATCACCCAAATTAGAATATTTGTTAATTTTTTGTTGTACTTATTCAATTTCGTCGAACGACCGAAAGTAAGTCTCAGTAACGGTTTTTCAAAGAGTATTTTTAAAAGAAATGTGTATAACATTTATTTGATTCATTCAGCTGCTGCTAAAATTTTCTGTGAAAAAACATTTTTGCTTAAACGTTAAATATTATGGAAAATTATTATTATGTAAATTTTTTTAATGTTACTACCAATCACACCATAATAAATTTAAAAATTAAGCAAATATACAAAATATTTTAAGTATTTGATTAGTATTAAATAATTAGAGCCTATATAAATAATTTAAATTTATTAACAAAACGCGTTAACTATGATGGAAACTATTTACTGCACGAGACATTCTCATTGAAGTGAATATTCTAGTTATAATATCTGTACAAAATCTTGAAGTAGTAAAATTGTTCCCTCCAAATATCAGTGCCTCTTAAACTGAAATATGTTGGTACAATATTAATTTCACCAGAAATCTAATAATAAGAATCGCAGCCATGCTTATAGCTGAATTGTTGATACTGGGCTGAACATGCGCGTTTTGGCGAAGACAACATGTCTTGTTAGCGAGGTGCGCCAACCGGTGCATGAAGGCAGTATCTGCCATATCTGCGATAAGTAGTTACCAAGAAATGTCAGGGGGCCGCGATGGCCGAATGGACAGACCATTCACCTCCTACCAAGACGATCCGGGCTCTATCCCGCGGGGTCGGTCCCCGGATTTTCGCATGTGGGAATCGTGCCGGGCGATATCGTCGGTCGGCGGGTTTTCTCGGGGATCTCCCGTTTCCCCCGCCCTTTCATTCCGATATTGCTCCATACTCACCTCATGTCACACCTCACCAGCGCTAAAGACCTCGATGTTAAACGCTGACCAAAATCTCTCTCTCACTCGCTCACCAGGAAATTTCACGGGTTCTAAAGGGCGGTTCACCTCAGTTTGCAACGTCTTTTTTAATTTTTGTATTTGAACCAGATACTGTTTTTCTTGTTTTAGACATAAATTGTGATCAAATTTCCCTTTTAGGAAATTTTTGTATCTCTTATAGTTTTAGCGTAATGAGTCATAAACGTCGGAACTTACACTTTACGGTTTTATGCACACCACTAAAGACAACTGACATACCAAACCAAAACAATTTACAATGTAGGCCTATAACAGTGTTGTAGACAATGATTTGACATATATATAAAACACAGTATTAAAAATTTTTGTATTTAATAAAAAATGCTTAAATTAAAAATGACACTTTCTAAATTTCCAAATTTTTTTTTAAATACAGAACTATACATTTTTTCGTTTTTATTTGTGTCAAATCACAGCCAACAACGTTGTTATACACTGTGAATTTTTTCGGTTTGGTATGTTAGTTGGTTTAAGTGGCGTGCATAAAACCGTTAAGTGCAAATTTTGAAGTTTACGACTCATTACACAAAAATCGTAAGCGCTACAAAAATTTCCTAAGAGGAAGATTTAGTCACAATTAAAGTAAAAAAAAGAAAAAAATATCTGGTACAAATATAAAAATAATAAAAGACGTTGAAAACTGAGGTGAACTCCGCAGTCTCCCGTAACTTCGGTCCTCAGCTAATTGTTCGTTGGTTGCTGCTTCAGTGAAAGATATCGCGGTAGTCAACGAGTATTCTCGTTCATGTTCGCTAATGGTTCACCGTTCTTAAAATACAATATTAAAGAATATTCACTCTATCGGAAAAGTATCTAACGGGAACATGACTACACAAATCCAACTTGTTCTCAAATGTGTGCAAAATTTCTGGTTTTCTAGCGGTAAATAATTACAGAAATCACGACACAGTACTGCATTAAGATTGACCCTAACAATTTTTATATAATTGTTATTGGCTCAGAACTTTATATGATGAGTCGAATAAATCGTTGGCCGATTGTGATAGCGACATTTTATCAATGGCGGTGTCAGTTGTTGCTGGGAGCTAATACTCTTCAGTCACACGTGAGTTTACAACTCCAGGTTCTGCAAGTTGGAAATATTCCGATTTCTCCTGTAATGCTAAAGTATCCATCTTGTTTTCAATGCCTCATGTACACGTCTGCACTTCTGATTAATGCTTTGTGATTGGATGTGTTTTATTTCCATAGTCGTGGGGTTGTACCAGCAAATCACATAAGCCAGGTGTCACAGTAAACTAATTCTGATTGGAAGAAGTAAATAAATGACACCTCTGCACAAAGACTCACTAACATAAACTGTGAAGCAGAGCTGCAGATGTCAGTGAAACGAATTGGTGATGAATACTTTCCACAAAAGGCAGAGACACTTGTTTTCCGCGAAAAGAATTTTGCCCCCCCACCCTTTTGTTTCAGTACCTTACGTGCACATGTGCAATTCTGCTTCGTGGTGCGAGCCTTGGGATTCTAGCGGCAAATTACAGCCGTGAGGCGTTGCAAGAACGTTACTGTAATTGGCTCAGTCAAATGAAATACGGTTGATCACATAGACTCGCTGCCAATAACCATGAAGCAGAACTGCAGATGTGTGTACATAAGGCCATGAAACAAACTGGGGCAAAATTCTATTCGCGAAAAACAGTGGTCCCTAATAATTGGCACTTCTGATTTATTACCTGGTTTTTGGACGTACAACTATCAAAAATTTGTATGTAACCAGTAGAAGAATAACTTAAAACGTATATTTTGCACAGAGAAAAATGTTTTGTACACTGTTAAAAAATTATTTAATTTACGGGCAATTTTACGGAAACGTCTGTTTAATTAACGGAAACATTATTTTGATACAAAGTTATACATAATTTTGTTTCATAATTAAACATATGTAAAACCGCGAGAAGAAACTAAATAATTGACCGAACGCATTATTGCGCCTGCATCCTAAAGAAGTCACATAAATATGCGAATTTTCATAAGTGGAGCTAGTTGCCTTCCGTAAATTAACGGACACTTCTGAAGAATTTTTACCAGCACTTCTCCTTAAAACAACGGAAATTATTTCTAACAGTGCCACCTTATATTTGTGAGAGTTTTTAGCAACTGTTGTTTAGTACTCCTTAGTAACATACTAAAAAAGTCCAATGGTATTCGGAACCACTTGAAATACTCTCATGTACAGTGCCCGCACGCTAGGAAAGGTTCTGGAGACGCGCAGCGGAGAAGTATTCCCCTCCTTCCGCAACTAACAGGCGAGACGGTGCGCTTCTGCTGATTGGTTATAGTCGCAAAGACCGCACTCTCATTTCACAGCCCACATCCACTACTGACCTGAGTGATAACATTAGCCAAAGAGCCAAAGAGTAAGTTCTTGTTGGGTGCGCGCTGAGAACAGTCACAAATCACTTGTGTATAATATGCTACACGTTCGCTTGAGTCGCGATAGTTAACGTGCACGGTGTTGTGTTGTAACGTGTTATTATGCCAGGGGCGTCATTTCAGGTTTTTCCAGGGGGTGGGGGGGCAAGATTTTGTTTTCTGACGACAGTAACCTTGTTGCATCTTTTTTATTAATTAAGCATGTATAAATTAGATACTTTAATAATATAACTTCGGATTTATGTCCTTAAGTTAGCATTATTTACATTTAAAAATACAAAAAATATATTTATACACAAAAATTCCAAATCCAGGGAGGGCATTTGCCCCCCCCCCCCCTGTAGCCAAAATGACGCCCCTGTATTATGCCTCCGATACATTCGAAGCTTAAACGCAAGGTTTTGCATAGCCAAACGCGCGAAGTTATTGCTAATGTGATTGCGTTTATGAACAAAGAAAAACGAGCTAAGGGACCTATAATTCCACTTGCCGAAACACGAAAACGCGTTGCCGCCGCTACGGGGGTTTCTGAAAATACGATTTCTCAAATCCGCAAAGAAATGCAGCGTATCGAAAACGGCGCAAGTACAAGTTTCGCAACACCAAATAAACACAGGACTCGCCCAAAGCAAGTGGTGGGACTGGACGACTTCGATAAGAGCGTTGTGCGCCGGACAATCCATAATTTTTATATCCAGAAGAAAATGTCTCCCACAATCCCAACGCTACTACAAGAATTACGTGTGTCGATTGGATTTAAAGGTGGAGCAACAAGCCTACGAAAAAATTTTCGGGAATTGGGTTTTAGGTGGAAGAAAACCAGAGCAAATCGTGTTATCCTTACCGAAAAGCAAGAAGTTAGACACAAGCGCATTGCATATACGCAATAAAAGAAGCAAGGAAGCAAGGCAGACCTATATTGTACATGGACGAGACATACATTCTCAGTTCGCATAGCACAGAGAAAACGTGGACTGACGATAGCAATGCGGGTATAATGAAACCAGTATCGAAAGGCGAGCGATTAATAATCGTACATGCAGGCAGTGAAACTGGATTTATTAAGGACGCGTTACTAATGTGGCGTTCAAAGCAAGCGACTGGCGATTATCACAATGAAATGAATGCCGATAACTATGAAA
>PNEQ01025543.1:0-52083 GCA_003012365.1 Medauroidea extradentata
CGAACATTGCATGCGTCCCTTGTAGAAGCTCCGTATTTATTTAAAATAAAACTTAACATGGGCACATTCTCACAGCAATTACAAATAAAACACTTAGCCTAATTACTACTTGCTATCTTCAATTAATATAATTCTAGTTCAAATTACGTAAGTTACACGGGGTCTGTCGGGGGAGGGAAAAAAGAAGAAGAAATGTGTATGCGAGAGAGAAAGAGAGGGGATTGTATGGCAAGGAGACAGGGGGAGGTAGGGCGCCCCCATTCTCGCACAGCATGTGGTAAGGCTCACGCATCATCTGCTCTATTGTCGCCAGACCGGCGGGCAATTATCACTCTTAAAAACTAAAATCATTATACATAAAATTATTTTAATGTTACTAGCATATTCGAGTCTGTGACATTCCACAGGTTAAAACGATACCAGACACGATACCTCTGTGATAATATTAGTAATAGTCATATTTTATAGTGTTTTTATACTGGCCTATCATAGGATCCCACAGACCCTGAGATTAATATTGAAGTTAAAATGGATGGCAATATGTTACATATGACAATAAAGGCCCCTTCATTACAATCAATCATCATAATTAACCTAAACTACATTAATTTATATATATATAAGTATCAATAAAATATGGCCGTCACAAACTGTACTCACAAGTATCGTCTACAAAACTAACACTATTTCATAAAGATATACAATAATGATTTTATCGCACTTGAACACCCTCAAGGGGCCTCCCTATATAGGCTGCGTTTGTGTGTGTGTGTGTGTGTGAGGCAGGAGCGATAAGGTTACCGCGAATTTTTAAAACCATAGCAAAATAGTTTTAAGTGTTTCTTCTTTCGTATATAAATGCATTGGAAACATTTTTAATAATTACACAAGAAAAAAACTTTCCGTACCATGTTACAGCAAGGCTCACACGGCAGGTCCACTAACGCTTTAAGAGGGCGTGGTACATAATTCAACGCTAAAAGCATTAATCTATAACTGCAGGTTTCTTGAAGCCAATTTACGAAAATTAAATAATAGAAATTCTAGACAATAGTTTTAGTCTACATTTTAAACAAAATTGTTTCCAGTGTAACGAACTTCTGAGGCACAATCTCTGACACCGGAACCTCGTTAATTTAACTGCGGCGCAAGAGATCACGCGTAACGAATGAGTGATTCTGGATAAATATTTACTCATACAGTTGGCAAATACCATTATCTAGGATTGTCATTGAGTATTTTATCCACATTGGCTTCGAAAAAAGCGTAGAAATAAATTGACATTTTTTTTTTAGTGTTTGTACATCTACAACGCACTCTTAAGTCATATTCACAAGCAGTCTGAAATGTGTTTTATTTTCATACATGAGCATTGAGGACGCACGTTTACTAGTATGCTGCAAGCAGTTCGAGCGCCAGTCAGGCGGCCGCCTTAAGGCTGTTCAAGTGCGATATATTCATAATTTTATATCGTTATGAAATATTGTTAGTTTTGCAGACGATACTTGTGAGTACAGTTTCCTCTTACGAAATAATTTTTGCTTTCATAGTTTTCTCATAACGGTGCTTCAAAGTCAAAATTTGCTTGTTCTGCTGCCATGCAAATAGTGAAAACCGACTGCCCTACTTGAATAAAAATATTCAGTGTGATATTACATCCCATGAGCTTTGCAATAAAGAATTTAAAATACCCTAATGAAATATTTTGAATTTTTTAAAAAATCGCAAAAGTACAAGAAAAAAGTTTAAAATTCACCAATTTTTTTAAAATACAAAAATAGTTCACAGGATTTCTTTAAAATGTTTTATTACGTAGCCCGTGGCATGTTAGCTTATTGTGAATTATTTCATTCACTTAAGTCAATTGGTTTTCACTATTTGCATGGCAGCAGAACATGCTAATTTTGACTTTGACGCAACGTTATGAAAAAAATATTGGAGTTAAAATTGTTTCGTAATAGGAAACTGTACTCACAAGTGTCGTGTACAGAACTAACACTATTTCGTTTTAATATAAAATTATGATTTTATCGCACTTGAACAGCCTTAATCATTGGGTTTAATTTTGTCATCCTTCACGGTTCGGCAGAAGACTGCGTGCACCTAATTCCCAAGTCTACCAAGCCAGAGGCTTGATAGCTTGACCTAGGGTATCCTCACCAAACATTATTCACATGTTCGTCTTTTAATCTTCACTCGCTGATTCAGTAAGCTAATTGTAGAGCCATTTTTCAAAACCTGACACGTCCGCCTAACCCAGTTTTGCAGGAAAGCAAAAAAACTGACACGTTTCGATACTAACAGTACCAAGCGAAATATGACAACTTTAGTGTTTTGCGTAATTTTTTCTGTCAAATTACGTTTGTTACTAAGAGATAAGTTAATTTTAAATTTGGTTTCTTATTAAAGAAAAAAAATTGTCTAGTTCTGAATTAATATTAGTCCTATGGACATGCCTGACTTTGAAGGTTAGTTAACTCGCCAGAGGCAACATTTAGTAATTCTGTTATCCAACAGATGGCAGCTTTTATTGGTCAAAGGAAGGCAACTCAGGACAGTTGGAGATTCGGACAGTTATTACCGATCCGTATTCGTCGTGTACCATGTGTCGCTAGGAGGATCTGTCGCAGGGCACGGTTGTGGGGTTGAAGTGATCACGAGGGAACCAGGGGGGAGGGTGGTGGAACATGTCTAGGGGGTGAGGAAGGCGCAGATTAAAAATAACCTCATCAGCGGAGGACCCAAGGCGCGCGCATTCACGGCCCGGGTACAAGATTACTGGAAGGTTCATGGGAGCGCGGGTCCATTCTTCTCGCAGCGCGAGATCTCTCTCTTCAGGAGGCTGTGTGTTTACGGGAGGGGGGGGGCAACACGTGCTCATCTAATTCCGCAACACACGCGCGGGGCGGAGAGAGACAGAGAGAGAGAGAGAGAGAGAGAAGAATAGCGCCAGGCGAGCGAACAGCATCAAGAGGGGTTGGTGGTGTCGGAGGTGGATGTGGAGGAAATATAAATGAAAAGCGAAAGAAAGGATAAAAAAAAATGCTGAGCTTTGTGATGAAGAATGAGGCGAAAAGCTAAAGGTTTTTTTTTTATGGGCGTGTGAGGGTTTTGTGGGGGGCCGGGGGGACGGAAGAACTGCCGACGTTTCTTTCTCTCTTGTGTCTCCGGCTCCTCTCTCGATTATGAACTAATGCATAATATTCATTACCCGTTCCTCTGGAGAGGCTGGTGGGTGCCTCGAACCCTTGACGGGTGGTACATGTACCCGCCTCTGACCCCGGAGTTAGGCTTGCGTGATTGACGTGTGTCGTCGCAACATGCGTCGCACTTTCTATGTCTTCTAGTCAGGCCTGTCTTCCGCCTCTGGTTTGTAGGGCAATTCTGCGACCAATCATTTGATTAAAGAGATGTTGGTCAGAACTTAACATCAAGGTCTTTAGCGCTGGTGATGAGGGGCATGATTGTTAATATGGAGCAGCGCTGGAATGATAAGGGTAGGGGAAACGGGAAATCTCCGAGAAAACCCACCAACCAGCGGGATCGTCCGGCACGGTTTCCACATACGAAAATCCGGCGACCGGCCCCTCCGGGCATCGAACCCGGATCACGTGGGTGGGAAGCGACTGCTCTAGCCATTGCGCCAACTGTGGCCTTCAATGAAGTTCACCCAACCATTAGGGCACAGAGTAAAGTATCTATCAGAAGAGTAATTAGGAAGATTTTCCTACTTGTTATCGCACTAGTTATTGGGACGCATAGAAAAATAAGCAATGCCTCTATAAATTTGATTATACAGCAGTTTTTATAGCCTGATGTACTGTAATGTTTTGAATCTTAATTGAATATTTAGAAACGACAAATGTGACGTTTCTTACGCGTAAATTTCTTCAAAGGTTTTGGAATTGAACCGTATAAATTGCGGTAAAACCAACTAGCCGCGTGAAGTAAACAGCTGTGAAACCCAAAGAGGAAACGAGTTAAGTAAAGACTAAGCCATGTTACTTCTGTTACTCTTATTTATTCTGTGACTTAGTTTACATTCATCAGCGCGGTTTGTGTCCAACCCACGGCCGTAGAAGAACAGGTCTGGACACTCGCCTGGAAACTTGACCCCCTTGTTGTTTGGCTGCAGTTCACCAAGTTACCGATGATGCTATATGTCTTTGGCGCTGCAGTCAGGGCGGTCGGGCTCAAACTTCGCCCACTTCCCCCCCCCCTTTCCCACTAAGGTAAACAATTTATCAAAACGTACTTCTTCAAACATTTTTGAAAGACTTCCTTCGCTCACAATTTTAAAGCATGGCTCCAGCAATATTGATTTACTTTATAGTGTAAACAATGGAAGAAAGGGGGCGGAGTTTGAGTCCGACCGCCCGGATTACAGCTCCAAAAAGTACAACATTATCGGTAACTTGACGAACTACAGCCAAACAACAAGGGAGTCAAACAAAATACAATGGTAGATAGGCGAGTGTCCAGACCTGTTTTTCTATGACCGTGATCCAGTCCAAGTACAGTCCAGTCCAAATTTTACCATAAAAGCACTAAGTGATACCATATGATTGGACTTGCATTAATATGCTAATTTATTATTGGCTCAGCGCTTTCCGAGATGTGTCAAATGTGTCCAGAGACAATTAAATAAGTGGCCCGAATTTAAAGGCCTAGCATACGTCCAATAGATAAAGCGAAATTTTTCACGTTCATAGATGCAGGACACGTGAATCTACGCTGATTCTATTTTAAAATGTTGAATATAGCAACAGCAAATCAGGCGGGACCATGAAACATGTATGTTAGAGGTGTAGAGGAGAGATGGAGGCTAAGATCACGTGCCAGTCATCTGACCTATCATCGGACCGGATCACTGGATCTTGAATTCTGTGCGGGACAAAGACGGGAATGGAGAGAGAGAAAGAGAAATAAAACTGAGAGAGGTTTTGAAGCCATGAGCCGAGTTATAGTCAATCTGATATAAAAATTCAACTGTTTGTTGGTTGTGAAGTACTGTTTGGTGGAATTCCCCCAAAATTTACCAACCAACCTAGGAGATCTAGGAAGGGTAAACCAAAAGAGTAAACCGATCAAGACAGCTAGGCCAGCCAAGCAAAGAAAGGGGTAAACAGCACTAACGTGGACACAAGTTGTTGATCGGTGCTCCTTATTATAGATCAGAGAAAGTGCCGAGTCTCCTTTCCCCAACACTTCACATTAAAAAAATTGATTTAAGAGACCATACAAAAATTAATTTTAATTTAAGAGCATAAGAGCCTTTGAATATTAACTTGTTTGAAAAAAAAGTTAGGCCTAGTAAATAAAATTGTAATAAGAATTCAGAAAAAAATGTTTTTTAATACCTTGATTAGTTGATTAGAACAATAATAAAATCTTTGCACAATGAGTGTTTGGTGTATGTAATTAATACATTTACAAATCAAGAAAAGAACGTATGGTTTAAGAATACCATAATAAAATAATTAAACAAGGGGATCCCAAAAAATAATAATGAACTTACATTTTAATTTTACATATTTTAACAAATTTTCAATTTTCGTGGTTCAATTAATTTTGCAGAGGTTGTGATCGAATCTGAAATAAAAAAAGTCTCAACTTTGAATAACTAGTGCCGTGTGCACATCAAGTAGTTAGGACGAGAGAAGGAAAATAAATATATAGACTGGACTTTCCTGGCTGTCCATAGAGATACTCTTGCCACCGCCGAAAGATGTTACTTCTCCATCTCGCCCATGGCTACCGTTGACGGTACAGCGAAACGGACGAGTAGAAAGGTTACTTCTACATCGGAAGATGTAGACAAGCCAAATCCCTCAAGTACTGGACAGGCTTTCTTTCCTTCTACATAGCAAAGAGTTGAAACAGCGTGGCCGATGTCTACATTAAACACGCAAACAAATAAAATTTAGAAGAAGAACATCATAAAAACAATGTAACACTAGGGCGCAAAAGGCAGTAAAGGAAAAGAATAAACTCACCCTAGGCGGAAAACTTGTCGGATTACGACATTACAAAGCGATAAAGAACGCTAGGTGTTCGGCTGATGTTCACGCCATGATGTGTAAGAAACAACAAGGTCGAGACAAAGGAATGCCTATAGGTTATAGGCCGGTACAGAGTCGTATCTACCTGATGTTACCAAAATAGTATTACTCTAAAAATAGTATTTTGACAGTATCGAACAATACTTTCTAACATAATATTTTAAAACACACGCGTGTTTTAACAATCAAAACATAATATTTTTAATTTAAATTATATCAATAACATTTTTGTTTGATTCATTTGAAAACAAATATGATCAGATCATAATTAAAGTTGGTCAGAAGTATTACACAAGAATTGTTCCATAATTATACAACACTGCATTAACTGCACATAAATAATTGCCTGAAATTACCTTTATAAAATATTAAGTAGTTTTCTGTTATTACAATTTCACCGAAGATTAAGGAAATAAACAGTGCTGGGGTAAAGTAACTTTGCCAAAAAAAATATATATATAGTTACCACTATGAATAGACGAACTAGGCAAAACAAAACTAACAAACAAATGAGCATATACCAACAAACGGCACAGTGACGGAATTTATTTTTATAGTTGTTTTCATGAAATTAACATTGTTTTTTCTCTACCACGAGTATATTTTTTCCCCACAAACTCACTCAACTGGCTTTCAAACTGTGCATTACATCAAAATGGAAAGTGTTTTCCTCTCGAAATTTGTACACACGATAGTCTTCAGAACTGTCAAAAATGGGAATCTTACGTGAGGTAGAATGTATATATCCGCCCGGCTGCCGAAGGTAGAGGGGATGGACTGAAGTCTGGGGGGTTGGGGTAGGGAATGGAGTGGGAAATAGCCCCCCAGACAATGCCGCCGCCCATCATCGCTTCGCCTCTCCCATTGTTCCAGCCAATGGCCGGCCGGCATTGTGTCCCGCCAGGGAGCTCGTCCACTACAATAATAATAATTACTGGGGGATGAATTATGGGCGAGCAGCTCGCTTAGTTTTCTGTTCCCTTGGCGTCTGGGTGAAGGCAAGTAAGGTGGGGGGGGGGGGGGCTTGCATTGTTCCGGCATGACTCCTGAGTGAATTGGAAAGCTCATGGAGAACCCTCCCCCGCTTCACCGACCTTCATTTGTTTATTCACTACCTTCTGTCTTCATCCGCGATTACGTTTTTTTTTATATCCCCTGGCTGCTTGGTTTAAACTTGAGACATCAGTGTTCAGAGAACCGTCAGGACCGCTAATTCATAGAATCCGATGTTTCCCTTCGACAGTGACGTCGTCAGGTTTTGTCATCGGTGGGTCTCATTCCCAAAATGTATTTATTTTATATTCAAGTTGATGCTAGCAAGTAGAAAATTAATAAAAGTTTTATGACACTATCCTTCCTGAAATATACCATCCTTTCCAGTGTTTTCTCATTGTAGTTGCAGAGTAAACACTTCAGCAGCTGTGTTAACATCATTTATACTTGTCTTTCATTGGCAGCTGAATAAAATTTTTTAAAATAAACATACTTTATTTTGCAATGAATTACTAAATAAATGCATTTATATATATCGCCATGACATGTTAGATAAAAAAACTGTTAGTTCCCTTCATTTGCTCTTCGTTTTGAAAACTTTATTACTGTAGTTGCATTGCTTAAAAACAATTTTGAACCATAACGATTTTCTTACTGTTTAAATTTGAAATTGTTCCTTTATTTACAAGCTGCGCAGGGCCGGTTGAAATAGAGTCATATACAAGATAGTATATTTACATTTACCCTAGCTTACATATACACCACCAACTTCGCGCTAGTGTCAACTACGTTCTACAGTAATCTTTTATTTGTCCATTACGGTCACGCGTATTATGTGTACATACGGACGTACGCCTGTGTGGTATACAACCAGCTTTTAAAAAGCGCAAAGCAGGCTGCATAACAACTAGGCATCCATCCACCGCAAGTAACTTGACAAACTATGATTAGAGGTGGAGGAAAATCGCGAGAATCTTTTCTTGTCAGCGTATAATCAGTTCCGTTTGGATGTGTAGATTTTGCACGTTGTATGATTGGCCGATGTTTTTGCGCCTTGGTATAGCTTTTCACAGACAGTAGGTATCCGGGTGGTTTGTTGGGGAAGGGGCAGACTGCCCCGGGCGCCGGGATAAGGGTGAGGGCGCTGATGGTGTTGCAAATTTTTACTTGGGAATGAAATGTAAATTAGTGTAAAAAAGATACAATATCTACCAATATTTAGATTTTTACGAGTTTTATTTTTGTATTTTTATTAACCGTGAACACCATATAATGTTATAAATACAGTATTTATACTTAGTAAGCACACACAAAACACTGCTAATGGTAGGTAGTAAGTATTTATTCCTACTAAAATGTTATACTGTTATTTACGCGAGCGGAAAACAACGTATGCAAGGTACATTAATTACTGCTGGGTTGATTAGACTGATGAAAAATGGGTGAGGAGGAAAAGGAGTGGGGGGAGCAAACCACAATTCTTGCCCCAGGCGGGGGTTTCCCGAGAAAACCCGCCGGCCAAAGGCAGCGTCTGCCACGTTTCCTACATGCGAAAAATCAGGGAAGGAGCCCGCCTGGGATTGAACCCGGATCGCCTAGGTGGAAGGCGAGAGGTTTGACTTCACGACCACCACGGATCGTATAACCACTTACCTAAATATTATTTTAGAATTTTTAGGTTTACCATTTGAATTTTACGAGTTCACAAGTCGACTCCCTTGCGAACCGCGGCCATATGACGAGATATGATAGAGACGGGAATAATTCACGGTTTCGCTGACTTGTAGGCGTACTCCAGCCAATGACAGCTGTTCATTAGCTGCTCGCTGACACATTGAGATGGACCTGAATTTATTTCAATAATTATTATAGGCGCAGCGACTTACACGAGGTGTCAAATAAGTCAAGGATCAACAAGTGAAAGTGACACGAGTCTACAGTTGATGGAATTCAAGCTTGTGCCTAAAAGAAAAGCGAATTTTCAGGTCCATATATATTGAGGATATTCAGATAAATTCATCTGCATCTCGCGCACTGGCGAGCCGTTGTAATCCGCGGAAGGGAAATGTGAGGGTGAGGGGCGTTGTTTGTGGGGGAAGGGGGAAGCAGCGAGGCATAGCTTTGTCCACTGTTTTCGCGAGACGAGGATGGAAGTCTCATGCAGACACACTCACAGAGGATACCACACGACGGCGAGCGAAAGGAAAGCGCTCAGTACAGAACCATTCACAGACGGCGGGTCATTATGGCGAGGTCAGGAGTGGCTACCCCTCCAAACCCCCTTCCTTACTTCTTCACACACCCCATTCATCAGGCATTAGCAAAGCGGTTAAATACCTAGGTAAATAATTAGCGCTCTCCTGGCACACACACGTGGGACAACACATGCCTATATCGCACGCATTAAGGGTGAGAGATATGTGATAAATTATATTTATCCATTTTGTGCAATAACTTCTATTCTTAAGTACTTAAATGTGGCACTGACTGTTGAGGTATAGAATATATTTGTGATGAATTTTGGAGATCATAATAGTGCTATATGTTCATTGTACATTGGGGCTGTAACCATTATTGAAAGTTAACATATAATTTCCTTGCAATGACTATTCATGACAAATATAAGAGAGATTCCATTAGTATTTATGCCAAGCAGTTTATGAAAAATATATCCTATGTCTTATCAAAGAGAAAATTTTGTTAATACAATATGACTAAATGTAATGACTCTAAAACTAAAATACAAAAAAAAATCTAACACGCCTACTTAAGGGGGCTGCCTGGGTTGACGAATATTCGCGCCTTCGATGCCTAGAGGTGTGGATGCACTAAGGGCGACACAGCACACTCATAAAGCCTTACCCTAACCTCTATGCGAAGTTCACTCAACTGGCGCTCGCCTCTCACTCTGGCGGTTCAGGTAAGATTTTCGAATGCGAATACCTTATCTGCTGGTTCCGTTCATCGGCGGTCATTCACTGGGATTTCACGTTTCCCCCGCCTCGTTCTATCCGGCCGTGCACCATATTTACATCACATCACACCCCGTCAGCGCTGGAAACTTCTATGCTAAGCTCTGACTAAACTATTTTAATCACTCACATTCCCTCAGATAAATCGTTTCTGAGGGTCATTCAGTGATCATACCATCATTTCATGACGAAATATATAGAACTACACACAGAATGTTGGCGAAAAGAATTTCGTACCAAACTTATTTCAGTGCCTTATGCGCACATCTGCAGCTTTTCTTCATATTTATTGGCAGCGAGTATTTGTTCAGAAGTGTCGTTCATTTGATTGTTCCGATAATAATGACAATAATAAGGTTACTGCGACAACACACGTCTGTGATTGCCTGATACAACACCCCAACACTGAATCTTAAAAAAAAAAAAAACACGAAGCAGACGTACAGATATGCACATGTAGTGGTGAAACAAGTTGTTGAAAAACTATTTTCACCAAAAATCGGTACCTCTAAAAATCAAGAGGAATGATGAATTGGGTATGGAGTGCTTCGAAACAGTGAATTCAAAATCATCTCAAGTCCAGAAATGATGTTCAGGAGAAGGAAAAATAAACAAACAATATAAGTACTATGGTGATCAACTAGCCTATAATTTAGCAGAGAAAGTTAATGTGTGGTGTTATTCACAGGATTCAATGAAACGTTGGTCATAATACAACTTACAGTAATAATACAATTTTAGTTAACATGTGGTGTTGGGTAATTTTTAAAATCACTGTTTCAACTATGAGTAGGCCTATCTTGGAACCAGTCGGGGGATGGTACATGAGCGGTTGTTGCGCCATGCGGTTCCGCCGCGAGAGGGCATCTTCGCTAAACCGAGTATTTCGTCTCTGCTCGCAAATTACGTGCGGGGTTTGCCTTTAACATTGCACGTGTGTGCGCGTGTGTTTGTGTATGTGCGTGCGCATGCACGGTGTGCCGGCGATGCCGACCGTTTCGCTTTTGTCCACTGTAAGGGTCGGCATTGGATGACGGGGAAGAGTGGTGAAGGGTAGGTTTGAGGCACACGTTAGTAGGGCGAACGGGTCGGTTCGGAAACACGCTCTTCTCAGAGAAGCTTGATACGGAACGTGTTACATACCACATCTCCCGTAACAGAAACAGATACGGCCCCGTGGCAAACACACACACACACACCGCAAACCTCGCAAACTCTGCTTCATTAGTCTCCACAGGCGAATCACACACCCACACGAATGGAGGGATATGGTAATTTGGCCCATAGTTCCTACTCACTGACCTCCAAGCAAACTTCTAATGGAAACCAACGAATATTACGCTGTAGAAAAGGTTAATGTCACATAAAACAAATACAAATTACACCTAGCAGAATTTCGCTCTGAAAGGTAATTTTTTTTTTGCATTAATTTCGTTGTGGCATGTAAAACACTTGCTAAAATGTATGCGCCACTGCAAAATATCTTTGCCGCATAGAAGTTTTTTGGGAGCATTAAGTAATAGTAATATTTTTTCCCTTTGAAATAGTTAAGTGGTATTTACTATTATACAGCAAATTGTATCTTTTTTCTTTCAGAAAAAACTTTATTGAAAAAATATATAAAATTTACAACCAAAATATTCCTAAAGAAAATGTTGCAAATAAGTCCTGTATCGCCAAAAATATCTCTTAGTTGTAAATAAGTACTACTTCAAAGGAGTTGGCCACCGAAAATTTTAACTGCAGTAATAATTTTTATGTTTATATGAGGTATTGCTTCTAGGTAATAATACTTCATGACAATTTTTTTAAAGGAATGAAGTTTTTTTTTAGGTTTCACAGTTTTTGTATAATGGTAGGTCAAATTCAAAATTTTCATAAAATGAAAACGGTTTTATGCTGGGAAGGAGCCAACTTATTTATCATATCGAAATAAATAATAAACACTGAAGAACAGCGTTACATTCTGCGTCAAAACACGTACCAAACAACAGTACATTTTTTTTTCCAAGCAAATAGGAAATCTGGCGATTTTTTGTTTCAAATTCCGTATTAAAATCTATACAAAACATATTCAGCACGATTGTATGCATGTATTTTTGTAGTCGGCGACACTTTTTCAGTGTGAATTATTTCATTTCGGTAAATCAGTTTTACTTTCTTGTATGTGACCGTTTTAATTAAATTTGGATTTTGTCACGCCATTTTACAAAAACTATGAAAGTAAAAAAACTTTTACTGCAGTAAAATACTCATAATGTGTGTCTACAAAGTATACAATATTACGCACAAACATAACAATAATTAAAACAATTAAAATTTTCGGTGAACCACCACATTAATTAATGCAAGCTAAACAGATTTAAAGAAAACAAGTTCTTTGCTCTATAAAAGACTGCTTTGAGTTGGTAATAAATACTTATCACATCATACTCCTGAACAGTGACAGCCAACTCATATCTTACAAGCTATATATATATATATATATATATATATATATATATATATATATATATATATATATATAAGTTCACGGGAATATGAGCAGTTGATCGAGCCGTAGCAACAGACAAAATTACCATATCTATGTTTTTTTGAAAGATCATTGATAAGGTGTGTGAATTATTTAGAGTAATAACTTTTACATTTTCTGCTAGGAAACTATTAGAAGATTTTGGTTTGCTATAGCAGTTGTTCTTTTAACCTCTTTGGTTTTGACGTTGCTTTTGGAACACACTATTACGGACCTAACAAACAAACGGTTCGTTATTCGAATACTTCGACAGGAGAATAAATTTTCTTTTTCAGTTTTTGGACAGAAAAACACATTCTGGGTTCATACCAGGCATTGCTAACTTGTTTGAAAGCTTACTACACTGGGAGTGGATTATTTAGAGTACCATCATGTACATATGCCACTCCATAAATTGCATGTGTACATGTTTTCCCCTCTAAACCATTTCGTTGTGTCTTAAATTGTTGGCTTTCATGAGCGGTGGAATTTACACATTAGGTCCATTACCAGAGTTCGGAAAATTTTGTGAGTTCAACTACCAGCTGTTCTGTATACACTCTGTCCTCAGCTACTAGTTCATTGGCTGCTGATGCAGTGTACAAGTGATAATGTTAGGTTGGTGTCAGTTGAATATTTTCGTGTACGTTTGACGTTTGTTCCGAGTCCTGAAGAAGGAGTTTTATTAAACAGTAAGCTAGTCACGAAAGCTGCGTGCACGTACAGAAGCTTGAAGTATTACTTCTCAAATGAGTTCGCAAACTTTCTGAGTCCCTATTTATATACATACGTGGCCAGTGGCGGTTCCAGCTCTACGTTTTGTGGGAAGCCAATACCTTAAAAAGTTTCTATGCACACATTCCAAGACAAAGAAGGATGGTCCGAGGGTCCTCCCTCGGAAAAGCTCGATTTTTAAGTTGCAAAATGGTGCTTTTCAAGGCGTTTCCTAAACAAAAATTTAGTATAATAATTTAAAATGTCTTAATATTTTAAGGCTGAACCACGGCCGTAGAAGAACAGGTCTGGACACTCGCCTGGAAACTTGACCCCCTTGTTGTTTGGCTGTAGTTCACCAAGTTACCGAGAATATCGTGTTTTATTGGCGCTGATGTTACGGCGGTCGGACTAAACTCCGCCCACTTCCTTTCCATTAAGATAAACAATTTATCAAAACGTATTTTTTATCAATTTATGAAATACTTTCTTCGTTCACAAATTTAAGAAAAGGCTCCAGCAATCTTTATTTACTTTATAAATTTAACAATGGAAAAAAGTGGACGGAGTTTGAGTCCGACCGCCCGGAAAACAGCGCCAAAAAGTACAACATTCTCGGTAACTTGACGAACTACAGCCAAACAACAAGGGGGTTAAGCAAAATACATTGTTAGATAGGCGAGTGTCCAGACCTGTTCTTCTACGACCGTGGGCTGAACTATACATGAACGGTCAAAAGGTGTGGCGGGGCCCCCTACCCCCTCCCTTCTCAGATCTGAGCCTGCACGTGACAACGGTTGCATTTACAAATGCCAGGACTAATACTGGAAAATAATAGAAAAAGGTAGAAAAATGAAGGATTCACTGGAATCGGCGAAAACATTCTAACTATCGCAATAGATGAATGTTTTTGATAAAACTTTTCAGTGTTTAAAACAATCATTGCTCGTGCAATGCACTGTACTCTAAATCGCCAGACAAATGAAAATCACAGCGGTAGTACGGTGAAAAGGATTCTGCTTTTAATAAAGACAGTGAAATGTCGTGGTAGAATATTATGTGTCAGCGTATTTTACAAGACAGCGTAGTATGCTAAACCTTCCCTGATCGGAGAACGGTTACGTTGCACGGACCAGCTACTTACAGACGAGTCATAAACTTTGAATAGTAGCTTGCTAGGGTCAGCATCGTCTCAGTCAAATGGAGACACGCCAATAACAGTAAGGAGCTTGGGACATGGCCATGTCATATTTTCAACCCTGTCAACCGTTAAGGACGCGGTATACCACAATTTTCATCTACATGTTTTTATTTTTATATTTGTGCCCTTTTTTTTTTTTTTTTTTTTTTTTTTTTTTTTTTTTTTTTTTTTTTTTTTTTTTTTTTTTTTTTTTTTTTTTTTTTTTTTTTTTTTTTTTTTTTTTTTTTTTAGACACAAAATGTGACTAAATTTTTCTCTTTTAAAAATTGTTTTATCTCTCATAGTTTGTGCGTAGTGGCTCGTTAAAGACAAAAATTGCACGTTTCCGTTTTAAGGACGACATTAAAACCAGCTCACTTACCAAACTGAAAAAATTCACAGTGAATAATAATGTTGTAAGCTACAAGTTCAGCTATGTTAAACCACAAAATGAAATGTTTTGTATTAAAAAGGTATTGCATTTTTCAAATTTTTGTTTCAATTTCTGCATGTTTACTTAAATACAAAATAAAAATATTCTTTGTATTTATGTACGTGAAATCGTAGCCTGCGATGTCTTTATCCACTGTGAACTTTCTCAGTTTGGTATATCAGTTGGTTCTAGTGTAGTCGTTAAAACGGAAACACGCAAATTTTGACTTTAACAAGCCATTACTAGGGTCACGATTATGTCGCGAAAAGATTTTTGCCCCACTTTGTTTCAGTGTCTCTCGTGCACATCGGCAGCTCTGCTTCATGATTACTGGCAGCGTGTCTTTGTTCAGACACGTTGCGCATTTGACTGCACCAATCAGAATAAGATTATTGTGACTCCGTACGTCTGTAATTTGCCAAGGCGAGTGAGAGTAAAATCATCCAATCACAGACGATGTAGCGAAGCTGCATATGTGCACATGACGCATTGAAGCCAAATGTTGCAAAAATCTTTTCGCCATAAAATCGTGGCTCTAGCCATTACGCGAAAACTATGAGAGATAAAAAAATTTCATAAGAGCCAAATTTAGTCACATTTTCTGTCGAAAATAAGAAAAAATAATATCTGCCACAAACAAATTACAAAACACGGCGGTGAAAATTACTGTTTACCGCGCTCTTAACTTTGCCCAGATTTTGGTGAAGACATATATGCATTAACTTGCTAATGCCTTACGAGAGCTTGTGAATTTCTACTTCGTGGCCATTGATTGGAGTTTGTTTTTAATTTTCAGCGTATTTTATTTCTATCTGCTTATCAGGGACGTGTGTTTTTGGAGTAGCCGTGTTCTGAGTCAAATGGCAGACATTTATGCACATTTACACGCTGCCAGGTATTTTAACAAGCTTGTGCAACAATTTTTTTTTTCAGCGAAAACTTACTGCTCCCTCTTAACACATATCCATTTTGTATCGTATCAGAATAGAAGTCTGCATGTCCCCTTATCACAATTGCGATAATACAAGTAGGAAGTTATTATCAGTCTCGTGTTTGTTTTCCACGTAACGCAGTTTTACCATATCTTATCAGACCAAAGCAAACATGGCTACATTTTAAGTTTCCAGAGACAGGAAAAGATAAATGTATGTATTTGTAGTAATCGTTCAGTGGGTCGAACAAGTTAAGAAAACTACATATTGCTATTTGTTCTACGTGTTGTTGAGCTTTTCTAAAATACATTCTTTGGCCGCGAAAGAAGAGCATTGTTTTCAGCAATGAAGTTGCCAGCGACGATTCCCTGTTACATTCGTGACTCTTCGGGACCGACCTCGGCAAAGTTCGTAGTCACCTTACTGACAGTAGCGCAACTGGTGACATTTCCCCCTTGTCAGGTAACATTGAGTGAGAGATTTTGGACAGCGCTTAACATCGAGGTCTTCAGTGCTAGTGAGGGATGACGTGAGGTGAGTATGGATCAGCGCTGGAATGAGAAGGCGGGGGAAACGGGTGATCCCCGAGAAAACCCGGAATTGTCCAGCACGGTTCCCACATGCGAAATTCCAGGGACCGAATCCGCTGGGAATCGAGCCCGGATCGCCTTGGTGGGAGGCGAGAGGTCTGACCCCTCGGCCACCGCGACCCCCTTAGTAACATTGAGTTTCCTAACATGTAGTGGCCGAGAAACCACACTGGTGATAGTTTTGGGTGCTAGAAAACTTTGCACGTAACATTTTAAACGTCTCAAGTCAAAATTTTGTCTTTCCAGGCCAACCTCGTCACAGACAAGAGGCACGTGTACATGGTACGAGATAAACATAGCACTTTTGAAAGTCAAGTTACTTTTATCTTTTAAAATAATTTATAGTTTAGAGCCTCGTTTCAACACAAAAAAAAAAACAACGTAAGTAACAAGCTAAGAATATATAGCGTTACGAACTCAAACGTTTTGTGACGCGCCATATTACGGTCGCCCACCCAATTAATAAATGCAATAGTCATTAAGTGTATTGAAATGTCATAAATTACAGACACAGTAATAACTATTATATGTATATATATATATATATATATATATATATATATATAATGTGACCATTTATTCTTCTCGTCGTCATATCAGGATGACTATGAAACTATTTTCATTTAGCAATTATCTGTGTACAGAATCGTATTGAGGAATTACATAAATGTATATATTTTGTATCTGTGGAAATTTGCAGACTAAAGTGGCTAGCATCTTGGCCTTCTCGTCCACCACCTTAGCTCATGTGACCACCCTAGCTGCCGAAAGAGAGGGGAGGAAAACCATCCTATGGTGTTTGAGATACAATGTTAGATAATTATAATAATTAGGATATGAGGAAGGGTATTTGTCAAAATATAGCGAAGTGAAGTTGAACATTTATTGTAATACGTACGACAATGGCAAGAAGTTACTGTCCTCGAGAGGAGGGACTATCTTTCGGAAGCCGTCTTCTGATTGGCTCAACTGAACCAAAGCCTGCAGGGCAAGCGACAGGGATGTTGGCGCCAAACAGGAGCATGGCTAGGTTTTGTTAACGGATTTTGGGAGAGCTTGCGAGTTACGAAGGAGGGCAGGCTGAGGTACCGCCGTCGGACGTCAATTCAGGCGTCGGGACGCTTATAGAGAGACGGTGATGATTCAAAGAGATCGATGGGTCGGGGTGACACCGCCGGGTATATTTAGTTAATGCATTTGGACGCCTACTATTGTTATATATTATAAGTATTGCAAAGCGTCATGTGTTAGAGCGGTAGACCGCTGATGACTCCGTCGTAACCGTCGACGTAATTTAAATATAAGGTACCTGTACCGAATATGGCCCAGTTCTCAATATGACTCACTATTCGCCATTGATATCGGATCGATACACACTAGTCTCCAGTATGAACATGTACATAAATATCTGTATTACATCATCTTTGTGTTATATTAGTACTCCATTTCATATAAGTTTGGATAAATTTGACAGCAACTTATGGGCGAAAATTTGTAATATTTTGTTATTTGTGTCACTACACAAGACAAACTTTGCAGTAGAAATGCTGAAATGGACATCTTAGGTTCATTTTAGAGCTAAACATATCGTGCATTGTGCAACAAATCACAAAATACTGAACATCATTGCCCATAAGTTGCTGTCAAATATATCCAAACTTGTATGAAACAGAGTATAATAATTAATGACATAGGATCAAACGATTGTTGAACCTTAAGCGGGCCATATTCGGTACAGGTACCTTAAATATTGCTGAGACTGTCAGGCGTATAATCAGTAAGTGCAAAACTGACAAGCCTTGTATAACAGCGGTCGTGCCAGGAGATGACAGCAACGATGGGCTACCCGATTAAAACGGAACCTACCGACTTACTATTCCTACACGCACTTGAACAGAACTTTAAATATGACGTGGCAGTTTACGTCTCAGTTCACAGCAAGTAATATTTTTAAAATTATTATTCCACACACTGCGAGCTATAAAAGTCTCAGTTTGTTGCGAACCGACTATAGGCCTGCCTAAGGTTGACAGGCGTGAGACCGACGAAGGACATACTTCTGTCGCAAAATCAGAAGAAGACGACGCACGCGCGGCAGGTACCCTGAGGGTTAGAGGAATAACGTCGTAATATTTCTCTTGTTTCTGCTGTAATTAAATTGCAGTTGCACGGCATTGGTGGTTGACAAAAGGGGGCGTGGCCCGGGGGTGGGTATAGGGGTGTCGGGGGTTGAAACAGGCGCCTGCGTACTGAAGATTCCCCCGCCTCGCCCCCCTCGATGCTTCTTCCTCAACAACCCTCGTCAGCCGCCCGCAGACAGAGACAGACCGCTCCGAAGGGAGGAAGGCCGTTGTCTCTTTTGAGCTCGCATATTGATGTTGTTAATTACCGAAAAGTGCTTTCTCGAGCATGAAAAGAACTTCTGATTAATAAACAGGAATGAAAGAAGCCCGGTAGGGAGGCGGGGCAGAAAGAGAGGGAGTTGATGAAGAGTTGTAAGAAGCGAGAGAGGAAGGGAATGACAATAACGGCGTTGATAATAAAGGAATGGGTGTAGAAGGAGTAGGTCTCCGAGGGCTTTTGTCTCCGATGTTGCCCTGCGGGATCGCGACGTTTTGGCGTATGTGACGTTGTCTGAAGAGTCCTATACATCTGGCGTATGAACACTATTGCAGCATGTCAGGATAAAAAGTTTTTTTAAAGAGGTACTACTAAATATATGTTCGGTATCTTTGTCTACGAAACGAAAACACATTTAAAACCACGCATCTCTATGTTTGAAATCTATTTATCATGCTTAGAAGCAAGGTTTCGGGGCAACTCAAAATGTCTAAAAACGGCTCTTTTATATTGTTGTCAGGTATAAAATACCAACCAGAATCATAAAACAAAAATACAGACGCAAGTGAAAGACTTTGCTACTCATCATCCTTAAATAAAAGATAAGCGTTGCATTTTGGTTTTGCAGTGGTTTTGAAAAACATTTTTTAATGCAAACTAATACATATATTAAAAATTCATTCTTACAGTTTTAACGCTTACATATAATCGTTTGTATATGAATTTGTCTGTTACAATACATCAAACACAATTTTTAGATTTTTGCCCCTGAATTATCACATATTTTGTTGTAAAAAAAGCCAAAATGAAGCAAAATTATTTTTTTTTCCTGGAAACGGTACATTATTTTTAAAAATGGTCCGGAAAACATGGTGTATCGTATGACTGTACACAGTCTAAAACTTTTCAGAAGATTTGGTTAAAAATATTTGAGTTATTTGCAATTGTTTTAAATAAATGAAAGCTCATGGCCTTAAAGTCACAGTGGAAAAAGCAAACGGTCATAACACTGCGCGATGTTTTCGCGTCCCGTGCATAAAGACGATAGTTTTCCCGTGATACCCAAAAATGCAATATTTTTGGGTAAATTAACTTACTGTGAAGTGGTACGAATTCATCGAACGACACACGACGGTAAGTTACTTGAATTTACGAAAAGGTAAGATAGGTCATTATATCACGTAAGTCAACAAAATGTGTACGTGTTAAGAGAAATATCTAAATGTTTAATACAGTGCGAAATTTCCTGTCTTGTATCCCTCCAATCTAAAAACTGAACTAACACTTGAAAATGAGTCGACATTTTAGAATAAGTTAAGGTCTCATGTCATTCTTCACATATTTACCATAGTTAAACATATCATCAGAAAAGTTTTTTTTTTTTTTTTTTTTACATTCTATATTGCTTGCGAATGTTGCCGAGCTGCAGAAAACCCATCAGATAACAAAAAAGGGAAGGTATAAAGTCGCAGCCATAAAAACGACATGAAACGGAAACGATAACAACACAAATTAATTCCGGAACGGAATATAAATATTGTCATATCAAGAAAATGAACAGTAAAATTAAACACAATATTAAGGTGTGTGAAAAGGGGCAACAGAAATTAACAGTGACAACGACGACAGCATAAATGATGTGACCGCATGTTATGCGACGAAGAGGAAACGCAGCAGGCTTTCTACGACGACAACAGATGCTATGTTTCGGTAAGTGTTATCTGTTCCCATCTTCAGGCACATGTACAGACTGAGGGACTCCAGCAGACAAACTGTGACATCTGGCTTACAAGCAGATTCTTGAATTCTCTGAAGACGATGATGACCAGAGCCCTGAAAAATTCGCGTTATCTTTCCGACACAAGCTTGAATTCCAGCAACTGCACGTTCGTGTCACTCTCGCAATTGGTCCTTGACTTATTTGACACCTTCTGGAAGTCGCTGAGCAAATAACAAACATGTAACTAATCACATGCCCATTTTACCGTGGAAGCGAGCAGCTAATGAGCAGCTGCTGTCTGCTTGAGAAAACATACAGTCTTGGAGGCTAGCCTACTGGTCTGTGAACTCGCGGATTTTTCCCGGGCTCTAATGATGACGAAGACGATCCGCCGTTGTATGGAGGCGGCCCGCTGGACCACAAGAGCTTGCCGCTGTCTCAGAATATTTAGGAACACAGAAGTGAAACAGCCGGTAGGACAGAGAACTCAGTCACACACGCCAGCAAAATGGACTCGCTGCCCAGAAACATGTCGGAAACACCTACCACCAATCAGCGTAATGCGGCCGCCTTGCTAGCCGGCAGCCAGACCAATAGGAAACCTGCAGTAACATACAGGAACCAAACATACACGGAGCTGGTATCAGCAACCACTGGCAGTCAATAAGCGGCGGAAGTTCACCCGTATGAGCCGCCATGTCATTTCACGTCTGTATTTCTATTTAGTTTGTGGCACAGTGCTGATAGACTCCAGTCAACAAGATTAACGACGGACTCACGATGCTGCACGGGTGTGCAGATGAACGGCCGCTTCTCTTGGCACGGTTTACCTTCTGGACGTGGGTGTTAAATACGACGAAGGCGTCCATGCCTTGATGACGGCGTCTTGCGGCTATAACCTGCAGATAGCGAGGCTGCTGGTGCAGCAAGATTATATACACTCGAAAAAATAGTTTGTAAATTTACCAGACATGCGTATAGGAGCGCTAAGAAAGTAGGTATGGTAGAATAGTTTCCCAGACATCCATGGTAGCACTCCGAAACCTTTTTGTAAAACAGTCAAATGTATACTGAAGTTACCAGACTTGTATTTTGACAACTATAAAGATTTGCGTATTTACAAGACGGAAGTATGGTAACTGTCCCATACTGCGTCTGGGATAATAGCTTCCTAAACATTTTAGAAAGTTTTCTTTACAGTGTAGTTTCCCGACGTACTGAAGCTACTCGACCCTGCACTATTGCTACCCGGATAAAACTGTTTCAGATAGTGCAATACCTCCTGGAGGCCGGGGCTAAAGCTTGGTTCACAATTGAAATCTTATGAATTATGACGTGTAGACCAGAAGTTGACTCAAGGATAGAAAGTGTAATTCTAAACGTACCGATTCGCAACAGAACTTAACAGGTAGTGTGGCTTGTGGGCCATGACTTAAGAAGTAACAGATATAGCGAAATATTATCTTTTTCCGTAAGAATTATGGGAATGAACCAATCAGAGCATTCGGGAAGTTAAATAAACCTGGCGGATATTTAAATAATGTTCGTTAAATACGTTGTAGTGCTATATATGATTGTATTGGAATATTATGGTCATTTCAAGCTTAAAAATGTATTAACCTTCTATATATATTAGTTTAACTACATAATAGCTGCTTGAAAAGTTTTTAAAATCGTATTTCGCTGGTAATCAACTTGTAGAATATTAAGTTTTCGTATACAAGGCATATCATTAATTGTAAAAATGTTAATCAGATTTAATGGAAATTCTTGCTATTATACAACGTGAATATAAAAAGTTCAAAGAAAGCAGAGTAGTTAGGTTTTATTTGCTGGAATTAAGAACTAACGTACTTATTATGAACCAGAATTACTTAAGACTCTTTTCCGTATGTGTGATTGGCGCTTACTGCATAATTCTTAATTCCTAAGTTTTTAATTGTGAACTAAGCTTAACACTGAAGCCAGGACCAAGACCTGTCTGGACTTAGCGTGGGAGGAAGCACAAAAGTAAGTGTTGCATATCTTGAAGCAGCATCCAACTGATATCTCACTCTTTACCCTTTACCCTTCTTCCAGGAAATCCTCTTCCAAATGAGATTAGCTTGATAATCATTCATCGACCGGGCAGTACATGACCATACCTATGAGCGCGGAATTTTAGATATTCAAATAATCTAATCTAATCTAATCTTGGAAACGTCGTTCAACAAAGAGCTTATCTTGCAGATAACATCCAGCAGTTGTTGCCTGTATTGAAGCTATGCTGAAGCGATATTTCGCCCGCGGTGGAGTAACGTGTACACGCAAAGAACGAAGCTCGGCTTGAATAATCTGCAGTGTTCGTAAGGTAAGACGTAATCTCACATAAACCAACTAGGCGTAAGACATGTGAACGTTTCTGGTAAAGAAGAGGAATACGAACATATCGACTTGGTTCTAAATTATGGCCTAGGCTAATACTTTCATCATCCAATAACTACGAATTACAGTTTCAGTAACAAATATATGAAGTGACAGCCATTAAAGGGCGCGGTTGACCTCAGTATTCGACGTCTTTTTTTTATTTTTATATTTGTACCAGATATTTCTTTTGTTATTTTAGACATAAATTGTAATTAAATCTTCCTCTTAGGAAATGTTTGTATCTCTCATTGTTTTTGCGCAATGAGTCATAAACGTCAACATTTTCACTTTACTGTTTTATGTACGTCACTAAAACCAACTGGCATACCAAACCGAACAAATTCACAGTGTATAACAATGTTGTAGGCAGTAATTTGACACATATAAAAACACAAATAAATATATTTTTGGTATTTTCCAAAAAATTGCTTAAATTTTTAAATTTCCATTTCAAAATTAAGAATTTTTTATTAAATACAAAAGTATTAAATTTTTTGTTTTATGTATGTCAAATTATAGCCAAAAACATTGTTATAGACTGTGAATTTTTTCGGTTTGGTATGTCTGTTGGTTTTAGTGGCGTACATAAAACAGTAAAGTGCAGATTTTGACGTTTACGACTCATTACTAGGGCCACGATTTTGTCGCGAAAAGATTTTTGCCCCACTTTGTTTCAGTGACTCACGTGCACATCGGCAGTTCTGTTTCAAGGTTATTGGCCGCGTGTCTTTGTTCAGACACATTTCTCATTTGACTGCACCAATCAGAATAAGATTATTGTGAGTCTGTACGTCTATAATTTGCCAAGGCCAGTGAGAGTAAAATCATCCAATCACAGACGATGTAGCAGAGCTGCAGGTGTGCACATGACGCATCGAAACCAAATGTTGCAAAAATCTTTTCGCCATTAAATCGTGGCTCTACTCATTACACAAAAACTATGAAAGATACACAAATTTCCTTAGAGGAAGTTTTAATCACAATATTTGTCTAAAATAAGAAAAAAATATCTGGTACAAATATAAAAATAAAAAAAGACGTTGAAAACCCTTAATGGCATACAACTATAATGATTATGTAATTATTCTGAGTTGAATAAGGAGTCGAACGTGAAGTGAATAGTAACGCGAAGATTAAATATATATTTAAACATTGTATCTCGCGAGGTCTACGTACCGGACATAATGTTTCACTTTGTATTACGGAAACAGAGTTGTGATAAAGCCCTCACTGCCGTGCTCGACGAGAACCTCATCGCCTCTACATTCGACGCAGTAAATTATCACGCAGTGCTATTGTAGCTATATTTTTCCTTATAAAACTCTTTAGCAGTTACCCTGCAATGTTTATTTGACGATATTGTGTGTATGCAAACGCAGGAAATACAATAAGTCGTGGTAACCACACTGAATTAGTTCTTGTTTGTATACAACAGACAACAATTATTTGCTAGGTTATATAACTGTATGATCAATCACTATTTGCAGATCTTATAAGTCTTGTTACGATGAATCATAGGTCTACCTGTGTCAAATTTAGGAGGTAAATCTCAAAATAGGCACATAATATTATTTACTGAATGAATTTGTATGTAAAACTTCTGACTTGCAGGTTTAGAACGTGACTTGTGTCCTCGCTAAACTTAATATGTGGCAGGTAAATTGTTTCATCGTGATATCCAGATTTTGCACCTGCCATAATTTTTCCTCAGTTTGATGTAGGGTTCTAAAATGATTCCTTTTTAATCTCGTGTGGTCAAAACATATTACAATGGCCTCTATTTAGTAAACGTGTACATTAAGAGAACAACACCATACATTTCTGAATAATGGTTCTGTACATAAAAATCAAGTTACCTCACTAATTAGTGTATAGTATGGGGACAAGTTTGATGAAACTCAGTCAACGGATTTAAAATATTTTAGGGACGTTAACATACATACAAGAATGTGGTCTCATAAGCTTAACTTTTCCTTCGTAAAGTAGGCTAAACTTAGAAAAACTACTGCCCTAGATGAAAATTTGGCAAACAGTAGGAGCGAATATCTTGATTGATGCATTCTTCTAGAGTTAATCTCTTCCACTGCAATTAAATGAAGGAAACTTCAGTGTCGCAAATTGTTTATCGGAATCCCACCTCTTCGGTATTGTCTTGGCTTATTAAGTTGGCACAAAATATGTTCTATGTTTGCTTATTCTAAGTTCTTCTAAACAGATTTACAAAAACTTACCGACTTCAATTAATGCGCACAGTTTTAATTTTTGTGTCACGGTCTCTTGCCATAGATATTTCCCGTCCTGTTTCTCGTAGAAATGTTTTTTATGCCTGGCCATGTTGTGTTTCTCATGAACCTGTTTTGTGTTTTGCACCTCGACATGGTACAAGTAATAGTTTACATTGTGGAATACGTACTACCATGTGTTGCTTATATTATGCTGTGACCACTGTAGTCTAGCATACAGCAATATTAGGAAAACCTATTGTTACTTTTATAAAAGTGTGATTGTAAAATCATGCTTTAGGTTTGTTCAGGTTTTTATGTACTACGAGCGTTAGGGTTTGTGTGTATATATAATCTTTGCTATATGCTACAAAAATTAAATTGCTCTCAAAGAAAACTTTTATAAAATTTATTTCTAATAACACCAATATTTACCTCTATTTTACATTAGCTTGTAGATCAGTTCCACACAAACGTATGCACAATAGGGAAAATTCCTATAAAAAGCTTTTATTATTTACCCCATTCTTCCGAATTATTTCGGCACTAAATGCAGCCAGACGAAGCGTTAGCTCCATGAACATTGTAATTTTCGAATTATCCAGCTTTAAAAATGCCATATTTTCAAACTCCGCCACAAACATTGAAAACGTGTCCTTATTGGCTAATACACTTATGACGTAGTCTCACTCGTTTTGGTTAGCCACCGCACGTCAGGCACTATTGCGTGTATTGGAATTTTTCAACGACTTAAAAAATTAACCAAATTTAGCGAACCTGGTTACATAAAAGTTAATTCGGGAAATTCCCCCGTTGTTTGGTCATGCGTGGTTGTAGATTTGGTAGCCAACAACGAAGATTTATTTCACTTGAGTTGATTTTAAAGGAGTTAAGACAGCTATGTATTAGTAGGCCTAGCTCTCATACATTTTGCACGACGTTTTGTTTATATGTTTGAGTATTTGTAAATTAATTTTAAATTCCAGAGAGATAATAACTTACTACGAATTCAGTTTTATGTTTCAGATCCGATATGCGATACATAAAAATTAGTTTAGGTTTGAAAGGTCAGACGAACGAAGTTCACATGCGTACAAAAAGTGAACCTATCGAGCTAATATTTGGAATGTGCTTAACCAAACCTGGCGCAGACTATGATAGAACATTCTGGTTTCTCGTTACCGGCATTTAGACAGCTACGCTGCCATCTCGAGGCAAGTTTCTCAAGACCCCGCCCACCCCTCGAATTATCGGCCAATCACAGGTGCCTTGAACTCGCCTATTGGCTAATGACGTTGCCGCAGCCAGTGGAACAGCCAAAACACAACAGCTGCAGGGATTTCATCGCAAACTGCACGCCATTGACCATTTTTAACTTAAAATAACTTATTTATTTTATGCTAACCGTGTCAGGTTGTACAACTTACAGCCTTACATGCGTATATTGTATTTTTGTCGTTAATAGCAGTATGTTAGGTTTCTTCTTGAAGCTTAAACCATGCAGTCCGCCTTGATTTATCAGACGGTGCTAAAGTTAAGATTTTATTCCGAGTAAATTGCATTTTATTGCTGCACATACAAACTACTATCCACATTTATACTCTTCGGAGTTCAAGCCATACTCGTTTTTACCGCATAAACTACTTTATTTAACACAATTTCACGACTTGAACGTATGTTGCTGTCGTTTGTATGTTGCGTACATTAAATTGTTCAGTATCGTGACGTCACAGGGACATGGGACATCAACATGGCGGTTTACGTTTTTGCCGCGCAAAACAGACTGCTCATTTTATTTAGGTTTTTCTGGAGTTACACAGACGCAATGAAAGAAAGTATGGTATCGTTGATCATTACAATAAACACACTATTAAATAAAAATATAATAAAAAATATGAATTTTCCCTATTCACATTCTTTTCCAGGGAAAAGCTGTCAGGAATTAAGTGTTTTGGAGCAGCAAATGGAAATAAGCAATGCCTCTAAGACTTGGCGGTGACTTGGCGAACCAGCAACCCAGCGCAGACCAGACGCTGGTACAGCTGCTAAATATCGTGAGTAGCATCACTGACATCACAGCTCAGTACAATATAGAACTGGATCATTGTTTTCAGCCAGTAAGACACTATACACACATTATGAAGTCCTTGTATTTTTTTTCCTTGATAGTTTTCTGATTTCCTTTATATACCGTCTATATTAATATTTCGTAATTATTTGAATATTTATTGTCTAGAGCCATTACGGCTTCTCTCTTTTTTTTTTAATTTCTCGTGCTTAGTCTTTTTTTTGTTGTAACTATTAGTTTTCTGTAACTCAGCAACATTAGTGAGCAGTGTCGTACGTACAATAAAATACTTAAGTTTGTCATAATAATCCAACTACAACAAATCATTGAAAGATCACAAATCGACTTGCACCTAGGCATTTGCTTGGCGGATATTTTGAACAATATTTTAATCTCATAGCACTCGCAAAACACGTTCATTGACACAGCACAACAGTTATTTTTGTAATTTTCTTTACTTGAAAATATATCACAACAAAAAATACTCTTTTTTTGGTGGGGGGGGGGGGAGGGAAGGACGAAGATTGTAAATTTCATTGTTCATATATTTTAATGCAACATAATTTTATATCACATTTCCTATAAGGCATTAAAACAGTGACATAGTTATAGTTTTTAAACCAGTCTTTATATTAGAAATATTTTTGTTCGTAAAATATGACTTTTAAAATTTTTTTTATGGTTACAAGACGTACGTGATTTTTCGCCACTGCTTGGTTGCCTAAATCTAGATGTATTTACTCGAAGCAAAACAGGTACGAATAATAGCTATTTTAAATTTTTTAAGTGAAGAAAGTTATTTTACAGTGTGCGTATTTAATTCTACTACTGTGCAAGCAGGAGTAACACAAATGTAAATTTCGCATCACCCACAGTTCAGCAATATTTAACTATCCCAGCCAATTTTCCTTCTTCCCAGTACAGAAATGCCTCCATGGGTTGTGTGGAGTAAATATGTTTGGCGAGTGCTTCAACATCGACCTTCCTCAGAGCTCGTGAAGACGATGTGAAGTGTGGATGGGGGAGCTGCTGAATGCACAGCTTCGGGAAACTGGAGTGAAACCCGCCATCAAACAGCATCGTCCGCCACGTCTACAACATACTACAACTGATGAGTGGAGCGACGACACCGCATTAACATAGTCACCATCAATCTTTCAGACTATTTGAGGAAGTTTTGATGACTATATTCAGTGACACTCCTGCAAACTCGTGACATATGAGCGGCTTAGATTTATAGTGGTGTAGGTCTGTTAAAATAGTTTCCTCGTAAACAAGATGCAATACATTCTTGAAATACTGAAATGGAACGCAGAAATTTAGTTAAGAGTTAAATATTTGTACAGAATATTCTTTTAGAAAATGTGAATAATACGAATAAAAACGATACTCCTAAACTACCTGCCATGAATCTTACCCCGTCATATGCAAGAGGAACTTCCACAAACGTGCGTATTTATGTAAGTTACTATCTAAGTAATGAAAGTTATAATGATACTCGCCCGCCCAATTGTATTTCTCAACATCAAGCTTTTAATTAAAACCTAGAGCTTGTTTCCAGATTCGCAACTGAAACTACGTAATTATTGTAGAAAATATGTTTTTATTCTTCCTTCTGCACTCACAGGAAGCTTATGAATGTTTAAACTATTTATCTGTAATGTAAATATTTATTTAGTATGCTAATTTGCTGACAATATAATACAATTCTTTTGTTATATGTTCTTTTCTAGGTCAAAGACTGTTATTCAAAACTGGACTGTATTGCTGTGGATAACAACATTCTCAAGGAGCAGGTAAGTAAATTGTTACTGGACTTAGCCAAGAGCCGAGTATTGCGTTTGTTGTACACGAGATCCACAGTTTAAAAATGATTTTTTGCGTTTAAGTTGTACTTAAGTACTGCCAATCTTTGTAAATGAAAGGTACTTTGTCCCCCCCCCCCCAAAATGAAAGTATTTCTGGCTTTCGTATTTATATTTTATATAATTTGGACCTTTTATCAAAAAACGACAAACCCACCAACATTTTGAGCGGACAACAAGGTATTGAAATCGCAGTTTAAGGTAAGGTTATCAAACCCTGTCACGGAAAAATTATCACACTTAAGCAGATCCTAGCAAAGTAATTTTCGTCGGTTTCACAGCAAATTTTAATGTTTTGGTACCATTTTCACCCATAAAGAATTATAGCGCAGGATCGAATTAAAATAAATATAGTTGTTTACGTTTCAGATCAGGATGTGGTATATATCACGTCTACAGAAAAAATTTACATATTTCAGATAACATGAACGTTGTCTTGCCAATTACAAAAATTTATTAGTTTATATGCTTATGGTCAAATTTGATGTAGTTTTGAGTTTTTGGTAAGAACATGCTTACATACCTTTACAATACAATAATTGATGAGGAACCTTCTTATGGTCGAAGTTAAGCTTTCAGTTTTAGGTAAGAGTGCACATGTTTTCCTAATTTTACCTTTCAATGTTTACATGTTCTTGTTTAATTCTAAGGACTTTGGCATTGAAGAAAATGTAGTCCCTACATACACATTACACTGTTAAAATTTTCCGTAAATTCACGGAAATATTTACAGAAAAGTGCTGTAATTTTACGGAAGTGCCTTCCGTAATAATTTTGTTTACGAAAATTTGTCCGTATTGCCAGTTTACGGATGTTTGACTGTAACTTTCCATAAATTCATGAAAATAGGTTTCTACAATTTTAAAGCGTATTTTACTGTGTTTCTTAAAAAAAAAGTGGTATTAATAATTACTATGAATACTTGATTTCAAATACAAAAGTTGTCTCTTATAAAGTTGATATCTTACCACTGCATGAAACTCATTTACTCATAAAATGTCACTGTGGTTGAATGGTTAGAGTTTCTGCGTGGCGATTATTAGGTCGTGGGTTCGAATCCCAGCAACGAAATAGTTCATCAGAATCTCGATAACACATAGCTAATAAGAAAATGTAGTATTTCTAGAAAATGGAGTGCTAGTAGATTACAGAAATTCAGTTTTTTTTTGCGGAAAACGGATTGTCCGTTATTTTACGGAGGGTTTCGTTATCAAGAAAAACTGAGTGTCCGTTACTTTACGAAGATTTCTGGATATTTTTTTGCCAGTACTTTTCCGTAATTTCACGGAAATGTTTTCTAACAGTGTACATACTAGAGATCTTCAGTGTCGCATTACTGTACGTCCTGATGAAACATTCTGTTTTAACCTTACAAATGTTCGCAATAATCAATTTAATATCATTACCTGAATTTTAGAAAGTACAATATTTGCACTGCAGAAATAAACAATATAATGTTACGTAAATATGCCACATGTTATGTTTCACGTGTGCTTTCTACAATAATGTTGGCCGAGAAATATCGACATACTATCTGCGATATATTATTTTGTGAAAAACTTTTTCAAACACTATCAGCAGCAATGTTCCTTCTAACACGTGACACAAACATACAGTGAATTAGAAAAAAGAACGTATTTTTTTAAAATCACAGTGGAAAACCTTTTAGGAAATAGTTACTCACTTACCCAGTACAATATATTTGGTAACTAAATATATTTGGCGAGCGCTTGACATAGAAGTAAAGAGGTATGTTGATGAGCATGGAGCAGTGGTGGAATGTAAGAGGAGGGAAAAGGGAGCACATTGGGAAAGAAAGCACGCTGATTTCTGGCGACGCCCACCACATCTGCTACTGGTGAGTCATCCTATCAGGAATCTAAACCTAATATCTGCTAAGGAAGGTGAGCATTCTGACCACAACTCAATTATGGCTACTTTATATAATACATATATTTCTACTGATACTGTTCAATTTTTTTTAATTCTACACTCTAAATGCTTTTAAATTTATAGTTTAAAATGTACCACTTAATAAGCCATTTTGTTGTGAAAACTACAAAATAGCTAATGGCAGTTTTTGCAGAAAATTTATATATTTATATGAAGTTGTTTTTTTTTTTTTCAGTTTATGCAAAATATTTTAATCAATCGCGAGTTACTGTAGTGTTATAAATGGAAATGGCCTATGATTTAATAGTCTTCACGAATTGAGTAAAAAGCATGCATTACTGTGGATGTATAATGCTATATGTTCTCTGAATGTCTTAGGCAAGTGCTTAGCAAAAGCGGTTACAGAAGCTAGTTTTGCACAATGAAAACCGTACGTACTACGATGCGCTATTGGTCAGACTATTTTTGTTCCACAAAACAATACAGGTTCCCGCATTGGGAAATGTTTCTAACGTTGCCGTTGGCTTGCAGACTTTCTCGGGATATTTTCCTTCACCTTTGACGTCCATCGCTGCTCCAAACACACATCACATCACCGTCAACAACGCCCAATAAATAGTTGTTTAGCTTTTAACACAATCTATCTACCCAACAAAAGCCAAAAGCAAAAACATGTCGAACACTAGTTTACAATGTATAAGAACATAATCAATAACCACTCTGTCTGTTCATTCTACTAAAGTCTATGTGTTAATTACATATTACTTAAAAGTCTAAATTCATTCTGTAACTAATTATAGCCCCATTCGTTTTAATTTATAGCAATGTAAAAGTCACAATTTATGACATAGTAATTTAACTAAACTATCAAAATCTTACGCTCAACTTCAGAATAATATGCAATACGTCAGAAGTATTATAGTAACAAGCAAAAACATTCTAGAAAGAGATAGGCTAAAATTGTGAGAATGCAGAATTATGTATTTAATATTTAAGTTTATAGTTAACTCCCGTAACCACGTGACATACGTAGAAGTAACTTCCATAAACGCGTAAAAGTTATTTATATAAGAACTATTTTAGTAATTGTAGTTATAATGAATCCATTCCCCCAACTGCATTTACCATTATCGAATCCTGGCATCGAGAACCAAGGCTTGTTTACAGATTCGCAGGTATATGCTTGTAAGAAATATGAAAAGATAATTTACTTTCGCCGTTTGCATTCTCACAGAAAGAATTCAGTTTTTTTAGCAATTTATCTGAGAGGGAAATTTTTCATTTAGTATGTTAAGACGGCGTGGTACATAATTCAACGCTAAAGACATTACTCTATAACTGTAGGTATCTTGAAGCCAATTTGCGAAAATTAAACAATAGCAATCCTAGACAATAGTTTCAGCCAACGTTTTAAACAAAATTGCTTCCAGTGTTACGAACTTCTGAGGCGTAATCTCTGATGCCGGATCCTCGTGCATTTAACTGCGGCGCAAGAGATCACGCGTAACGAATTAGTAATTATGGATAAATATTTACTCATAAAGTTGGCAAATACAATTATCTAGGATTGTCATTGAGTATGTTATCCATATTGACTTCGAAAAAAAAGCGTAGAAATCAATTGATGTTTTCAGCATTTATTTATCTACCACGAACTCTTAAGTGCTTTGACAGCGTCTAATATATTATGTATTTTTTTCTAGGTCAAGGACTGTTATTCGAAACTGGGCGGCATTGCTGTTGATAACAACGTACTCAAGGATCAAGTAAGTAAATTGTTATTGGTCTTAGCCAGGAGCAAAGCGTTAAGTTTGTTGTTCAAAATGTACTTTTTATTTCTGCGTTTAACATGCCCTTTTTTACTGGCAATTTTTGTGAATAAAATGTAATTAGTGAAAAAGAAAAAGATTTCTAGCTTTTATATTTATACTTGATACAATTTGGAATAAGTACGAGGGGGAAAAAGACAACGAAAATAGGATTTTAAATTTGACACTAGGAGATTTACAAATTTCCGTATAATACGACATAATACGATTTTATTCTTTCTCTTAAAATGATCCTTGACAGTCGCAGTACATAAACACGGAATTATAAGAAATATGATGATAAACCATGTCATACTGGCAAATATATGGTAGTAAGAAAAAAAGTTGTGCTAGGCAGTATAGGCTGTCCTAGAGTCAAATAAACAAGATAATTATTATTTTTTTGTATTTTGTGAACATTTCAAGGCAATAGTGACCTTGTATATACATGAAGAACAAAATTTCTTCAGAAGAGGTCTGTGGATATATTAAATTTTGAATTTAACTTAAAATTTATTTACAGGGTTAGAAATATAATATAAATAAGAAAATAATACATTCGAATTCTACCATAGCCCCGTAAGTGTACGAGTCATTCACGAAAAAAAAACACTAAAAATCCAAACAAAATGGTAAAAACGTAGATAAATTATTCGTTTAAAAATTGGAGACATTAATTAAAATTTAAAAAAATTAAGCACGTACTTGAGAAGTTACTAAGGAAAAACAAGACCAAATCATATTAAAAAGTCATATTTGGTATCACTTCGTAAATACTATTTTTAAGTGTGACTAATATTTATTAAAATATTTTTGGCACGTATGTTATTTTAATTTACATTTTTGAGAAAATAAATAATGCTTAAGGCTCTAGCAAAAGAATTGTTAAGTTTTGCAAATTACTGTTACTATGATTGTTTTTTATTGCACTCGCCTAGTGACTACCAGAAAACTAAACGTTTAATAGAACGTTTAAAGGCCCAATTGATGTTCCATGCTCTCATTCACATTTTAAAGGCAAATGTAAATGTTGAAAACATTATTGGCAATGGTAATTTAAGGAATGAAACTTAAAATTTTTCCTTAGTCTTTGAAACGAACTGACGCAATATACTCTTATACTTATGTATTACAGTCGGCATAACTTAGTGATGTTTTAAAGTGATATGTAGGCCTATGCAATTACATTTTGTTTTCAAAAGGAAAATAAATTCGATACAATTTTTCAAACAAATAACTCCAACAAACATTTCAAAACATTCAACCAACAGTTACATAAGTTAGTTTTATATCATTAGACTATCTTGTAGTGAATTTTTATAAAGAAGCAAATGTATCATATGACATGGTTTTCAAGGCAGAAAGATATACAGTTGCTATTATTGGTGCATACTGATTTAAGCATGTTATGATGTAGTAATTCAGTGATATTCCCATAGCAGCGTGAAATAGAATTTACTAAAAGTATTATACGTACTTTAAACTTAAAAAAGCATGCACACACAAAATCGTTTGTCCTAGTGGGGACCGTGGGGACCAAATGTTCGGGCCATTCGCCTTCCACCAAGACGATCCGGGTTTGATTATCAGTGGGGTCGGTCCCCGGATTTTCATATGTGGGAATCGTGCCGTTGGTCGGTGGGTTTTCTCAGGAATCTCCCGTTTTACCCGACCCCTGATTCCAGCGCATCTCCACACTCACCTCATATCACCCCTCCATGTTAAGCGCTGACCAAAATTTCTCATTCTCACTTGCTTATCCAAGTGTAGTTATTATTATCGAATCTTAATTTCGATACTTAACGATTTTCCGCTAAAATCATGTCAGAATTCAGAAAGAATGATTTTCCATTCCCCACATGTAATCTCAAGGACAGCATATCAATAAAATTGTTTTATACTGAAGTAAAATTGTTATATTACTGTGTTTTAACTGAAATGACAATGTTTAACGTATTCAACGTCATATTCTAGGCCAATGTTAATGCTTCCAAACTGGAGAGTATCATAGCTGATAACAAGATACTCAAGGATCAGGTGAGTAAATATCTTGTAGTCCTAGCCAGTTGCCATGTATTATGTCTGCTGTATACCAGATAGATAATTTACAAATGAATTAATAATTTTTACTTGAACTTTGTTTTTGATTGGTTTAAACGTGTCATAACACACACAATACCGAAATTTCGAAGTTACCTTTCTTAAGTAATGAGACGGGCACATAGATTAAGGTTCCTGTCTACCTGCGCTTGAAATGCACTGGAGGGGTTACAAGTAATCATATTTGTAAGAAACATCTCAACGCGCATTACGTTTGTGCATCTATGAAAAGGAAATACATTTCAAACAATGTTTCTGTCAGTTTAAACATTAGGATCGCTTATTGGAAACACGATTTTCAAGACTCTCAAAATGGTTAAAAACAGTTTTTTTAAACTGCCGTATCTAGGAAAATTCCAACCGTATTCGAAAAATACAATAATAGAAATAATCGCTGGAATTTGAACCACAAATATCGCAACAAAATTTTACAGTCACCACTTAAAGTCCCATAGGAAAATGAATAATAGTAAAGCTCTGCGCGCCAGTTGCTGGGTTTGCGTGTAGAGGCGATATCGCATTACATATGCCGACCGACATCGCTCTTAAGGCCATGCCTGGTAGTTTTGCAGTGATTTCGAAAATAATATCACAAAATCGCTACATTGTTTTGTCACTAATACATCAAAGTTTCTATCTGAATTTTTCCGTTGCAATGAACACAATGGATTTTTAGATTCTTGCACCCAAAGTATCACATATTTTAGCATGAAAATGAGCCAAAATGGCACAAAATATATTTTTTTACTGGCAAACGACTCTTTTTTTTAAAAGCCTACATATAATTGTGCATAGTATGACTTCACTCGCTCTCAATTTTTTTCAACCCATTTGGTTCAAAACTTTTTGAGTTTTTTGCACCAACGTGAAAAAAACTACCGGGCATGGCCTTAATGCTCCATCGGTTTTGTGCCTCACATACACAGACGCAGCCTACATAGATAATCATCTTAACGGTAAACTATGTAATTATACATTTGAAGCTTTGGTTGTATATAAGAAAAAGGAAAGTTTAATATTATAAAATTATTTTGGGAATGATTTGAAGAAATCTTTCGGCCAATGTAACAGTTTCTAGCAAAACATTTTTGGTGTAAGTTATTTATATATTGTTAAATATTTCGGCGTAATATTTAATGTTAGATGCTCTAGCATAATAGAAGCCGCGGTTAGCGCAATTGCTAGAGCACTGGTTTCCCAATAAGGCGATCCGGGTTTGATTCCTGGCGGATTTTAACATTACGGAATCGTGCCGGACGTTGTCATGGGTCGGAGGGTTTTCTCGGGAACCTCCCATTCCCCCCCCCCACCTACATTATGATAATAATTCAGATAATTTCACATAAGTTAAACTGTATGCTTTAATGTTTTAATAGCACAAGGTTGATCGCATAAACTAAAAAGTAAAACAGTTCAAATAAAAATTGTATCGATTTTTTAAAATATCGGTGCATTAATTTAAAAAGAAAATTGCAGTCGGTCAACGTCCCTTGCATTTTGTAATAATATAATAAGTAATATAAGTAGAAATGTCACATTCAGAAACGTCCAGAAACCCAAATTGCAATAATTGTAGTTATTATTATTCGTTCTGACCATTTTGTAATATTAATAATTATGTAACAACGTGACATAGGCCGGGCTGTATGTGGTATTATATGTTTTTCAAACCTACTGAAATCCGCCTCTTCATGTAATATATGTCTCAGTAACGGTGGATATGTATGAACTAGTTTGCATATGTTTTGTTACTTATATAAAATATTAGCACCGATACTTCAGCTAGTCCCCTTATTCAACAAGAAATACTTGCAAGAATTTAGAATTTTTTTAACGTTCCGTTTTTGCACTATCACAGAATGCATAATAATTTCGAAAAAAATGTTATATACAATAAAATATATTCTAATTGATAGTTTTAAAAAATCCTCGACAGCGTTTTATGCATTTTTTTTAGGTCAGAGATATTTCTTCGCAACTGAAGACTTTTAGTCATTAAAATACGCGAAACACGATATAATTAATCACAGAACTAAAATATTAGTTCTAAAACAATATCATAATTATATAACACTTCTGGCAGTTACTAAAGAAAACCATAAAAAGCCAATATGATTAATTATTTAGTAGTAGAGTTTGTATAAAACATCTCACCGGTGTGATTAATTATTTGGGAAGTATTTTTGGATAAAATTAGTTTTGAAGTGTTGTAACAAAACATTTGCCTTCAAATTGGGATAAGGATAATTACTACGATTGCATTTATTTGCCCGTTTTCACTCTGACTTCCGAAATTGAAAATTTAATCATACGTTTCATGTTCAAATGTTTATGTCCCACTCTTCTAAACGATTTCAGGCTGTGTCAGACGTCAATGAAGGTTTTCAGCAAGAAATCATTTTGGAATCTGCGATGGAATTTCTTATGTTTGTATATAACAGTAAACGTCGATAAACATTTTCAGCAAGTATATATGTTGGCATCTGGACTTGAATTTACATTAGTGCAGCACATCTAGTAAATAATAATTTTAACATATAGTGTAATACCATGCCAGACTTTTTTTTTTTTTTTTAGTTTGTCAGTGCCTGTTAGTTAAAAAGGAGAACAACAGAAATTAAACAGTATGTTCAAACATGATTAATGTAGTTACAATTATGGGTTCAGAGTTCTTTCTTTTAATATTTTAATTTTCTTTGTTTATTAGGATTTTTAGTGCCTTATAACAATGACTTTCCCGTAACAGCGTAACGAAGAGCACGCAATAAGAATTTTTACGCACTTGACATTTCTACTTTGGGTAATAAATTAACGTTTTTTGGTAGTTACACTAAATATCGTTCGCCAAGACTATATCGAAACCTAAATTTAATACGTAACTGGTTTCCATATTGCGCACTAAAGGACATTTTTCCTTTCCCCATCTGCGTTCACACGAAAAGCGTACCCATAATGTAATTTTTTTTTTTAAATAATAGTACGTTTTACTTGCAATGTAAGCGTTTGATGTATTTTTTACATTCTAGGCCAAAGATGGTTCTTCGAAACTGGAGAGTATCACTAAGGATCACAAAACACTCAAAGATCAGGTGAGTAAATTACTTGTATTCCTAGTCAGGTGCAATACAGTACGCTTGTTGTACTCGGAATCCGTAATTGAAAAATATAATTTTTATCTTAATAGTTTTCATAACCTGGTTAATTTAATTTGTTTGGTTTCTAGTTAATTTATTTAAAAGTTCTTTGACTATGAGTAAAAGTGTTTAGAGCAAATTATTTATGGTTTTCAGAATTTTCTAAATTTGTACTTTTAGGATTCGGTTAATATGTAATGTTATTACTGTAATCAGACAGTGGTAATTAGACACAGTGTTATACACACATTTTTCTTTAAAAAAATAAGTCTTTTACTGTACGCAATGTCATTAAAACTTGTAAGACGAAATTATGTTAATTTATTTTGTTTTTTCAAAAACCATCGCAGACATCAGCAGAATACAAACACATAAATGTAAGAAACATAATTATATTTAATTTTTGTGAGCTTGAAATTTGTACTCGTAAAGGAGAATTTATGTTTCGTTTTCAATGTATTCTAGAGTTAAAGCAAAAAAAAAACTATTCTCGTTTCTTTGTCATTTGATCATGTACGCATTGCGTATATAATTAGATAATAATTCTCATTCGAAATAATTCTTAACTGAATACAGTGAAGCTAGTGCTACGTTCTGGTTACGCTAGTGACATTAAATTTTGTCGATTATCTATTAAAAAGAAGGACGTTCATATTTAATTCCATACTGAATGTTACAACGTTACCTTAACACGTTCATAAGTAAGGTGACATTAATGTACGCAAAACTCGTTATATTTAATCTACGAAATTTAAGGACGTCTCAAAGGAAATCTAATAATGTCACTCTTGGATAATACGTTTTGATAACCTTTCGAACATATTGACGGAACATTGAATTTACAATGATCATTTGACGTGACTCTGTGTTGCCTAGTAAAATTTGGTTTTCTGGGGAATGAGTCCAATAAGCCATGATTTCGCTGTTTTACGTTTGGTGAAACACGAGCAGGAGACCTCTTAACCAGGTCGTGTGGCCAACAACGATATGGCTACAAACTAGCAACATCACTTAAGTGTTGATAATATCGACCTGTAATGTAACACACTCTCATTCAACTAGTCAATGTTCACGCTAAGGCCATGACTATTCAGTTCAGAAATATATGTAAAAATAAATGGGTGGAAATTTCAAAATTTTATCTTAAATTCTACATTCATAACTTTCATCAACATTGAATATATTTATAGATCTAGGTAAGCTATTTAAGAATAATTAACTCTTGCTGAATTAACTTTTTGTGAACTAATTGGTATCTTCTAAACGAAAGAATAAGGTTATATAGTTTTTATAATTGTTTTTATATTCGAAGTCATCTAAAAATTAAAGTAACATAAAAAATAATCAACGCTAAAATTTGTATATTTGTTTCTGTACACAATATTGCAGGTTGATATCGACTGACTAAATACACTAAACGAACAATCGTGACACTTTCACGGAATTCCCAACGGTGGACTGGCTCATACTGTTGATCTTAATGCAGTATGCTAAGGATTGTTTCCAAGCTCATTAAATATATTGTATCATCCAAGAACTGAAGAAATACGTAACATAAATTAATTATTAACTTTACACAAGTGAGGGAGTCTTAAATTTACTGTGGAAGTTAAAAATAAAAGTACCTTAAATACATGTGTTATTAATTCTTTTGTGGTAGCTTGCATAAGATAACACGGGAAGATGCATTACTTAAGGAAATTTAAAGCCAGCAAGATTGAAGAAATATGCAAAAAATATTACGTTTCTATTTTATTTTCTGTGAACATTTGTGTAAGTCTCTAATTAGCTTTACGTTTATTTAAAAAGATAAATAATAATTAATAAAACTTTAAATAAAATGATAGGCATCTTCCGCCAGCTAGTATTCAAGTATGAAACCAGATATTGGCTAACATAGATGACCGTGAATAAGAAAGATGGCTAATCCAGGTGTGAATGCATATTTGAATCCAGAAGTTGGTGAATTCAGGAAATGGTGAATGCAGGAGTTGTTTTTTATCCAGCCGTTGGTGAATCCAGATGTTGGTGAGTCCAGATGTTGGTGAATCCAGATGTTGGTGAATCCAGATTCTGGTGACTCCAGATGCTGGTGAATCCAGATGTTGGTGAATCCAAAGTTGGTAAATGTAAGCGGCGAATCCAGATCGTGAAGGCAGATTGAAATTACAAAGGAGTCGGTAATACGTCGTGAAAAGCCACGAAAATTCGTGAAGATTCACGAAGACTCGCCAATGTTCATGGCTATTCACGAAATTTCGCGAAGAAGTCGCGATGAGCCCGAAGCAGTCAGGAATGTAAGCGAAGATGTCAGTTGTCCAGTAATTGCATTTCAAAATTTAAAAAAAAATAGCATGTTTATCATATTCTATGAACACTATTAAATATAATAAATAATTTTGAAACTACATTATACTGGATACTGTTGACCTAGCCTATACAAAAACCCCATTACGTAATATTTTTGTGTTAAAAAATAAATGGTGTAAGTAGGAAAAAATTCTAAATGCCAGCATTTTTTGTAATTTGCAAAAATATTTTGTAGTGGATAATTATGTAGGCCTACATCATGTAGTATCTCGTGACGTATAGTTTCTCTATGTTAACTGGTTTATGTCGATTGTAAGAAAGGAAAACATGTAAATTTTAACACGAAATTGTTAAAATGGAAAATCTGTTTCCAACTTACTGATGGGGGCTTTATAGACGATGACACACCTTACAATGACAGGAGCTGGGAAGGGAATCGGCCATGGCCCTTGTTAAGGAACCGTCACAGCATTCGACTGGAGCGATCTCGGGAAACCATGGAAAACCGGTACAGGATGGCCGGAGCCGGGGATCGAACCCGGATCCTCCAGAATGCGAGTCCAACGTGTTTCCGTTGTGCCACCTCGCTTTAAGGCACCTCCCTACTTGCGCTTCAAATACGTTGCAACGTGTTAAGGCTGTTGTTCTTTTTTTGACGAAACTATTTAACGCAAGTTATATTTGTAAATCTTCGAAAAGAGCACACGCTTCAAACAATGTCGCTATAGTTTTAAAAATTCGGCACGTTTTTTAGAAATATTATTTTCGGGACCCTGAAAATGGCCAAAAGTGACTTTAATTACTGCCGTACCAGGAAAAATAATAACCAGATTCAAAAATCACAACTACATAAACAAGCGTTAGACTCCGAACTACGCCGCCCACAAATAAAAAAAACGATTAAATTTACATAGCAAAAAGGATATTAGTAAATCACTGCACGCAGCTGAGTAGCTTGCGCGGAGAGGCGATAATTAATTACATACATCAGTCAACTGTAAGCTTATCGCTCCTGCCTTACACACACAAACACAGCGTATCTAGGGAGGTACTGTATGTAGACAATCAACCTGAATACATGTTTCAATTAACAGGCCACATTCAAGCTGGTGTTGTTGCAGTCACCCAGGAAATGCTGCTGAACGTTCACAGAGGTTTGGTGCACTGCTTTGTAATGTGTATTGCAGCTAATGCAGATAACTTCGAGCAGTTGCTCTAGAATTGCTACATACTATGTATCTGTACAAGTACATTATTTGGTTTTCTCTACATTTTGTTCCTGTCATAAATTCTATTGACTTACATGCAAAAATGTGTTTGTCTTAGCTGTAAATTTTATCACTTTTAGTTGACACAAAATAAAATTGTACACATATGTGAAAAGAATGTGACAAACTTAACATTTTTCCTCACAAGTGTAACATACCTTCAGACGGCTTACAGTTGACGATGAAGGGCTGACCAAACAATTAATTTAATGGTGATAATTTACTGTGGAATACTTGATTTGACGCTCTGGTATTCGATTAACATCTACCACTAGTTAATTTATGTTTAATGTTACATTATACCTTCTTGACTAAATAATAGCATGTAAATTACGATATTTAGTTGCGTAGTCTCAATCGAAAGCCTCTGGTAAAGAGTTTGTGACAGGATTTTTCCAAATAAGTTTTACTTGCAGCTTAAGTTTATAACACAATAAAATTACATTATTCTATCTTACTTGTGGATTCACTGAATAGTATGCAAGGATTCTCCATATCAGTTATAATTTAGGTCTTAAAAAATTATCTGCATATTAAATTTGAAAAGGTCATTGTATCACTTAATTTTGATACCAATATAAATGTCCATATTGGTAACGGGAATCTGGCAAACATTAGTGTTCTACCAGCACACTAACTGCTGTCTTCTCACAAGTGTAACATGCTTTCAGTGTGATGTTCAGAAAAATGTACGTCAATTTACGATGACGGCCTAGTAAAAGTCGTACAATACTTGTTTTTTTTTATGTCCAGGTATTCTTATAACAAACTAAAACTAAATAAATAAATAAATAAAACAGTTGAACTGACCGGGATTCGAACCTACGCCCAGCAGTAGTATAATAGCTGTTGAGCACAAGAAAGGACGAACTCCTAGCTACGTGCAGGATTGCCATATTGCGTATGACAAAAGTTTGTCGTACAACATTTTGCCACTTACACTTTTGTCTCCAATTTCGCCCAGGATTCGAGTGGTATGCTTATAATCCGGCCGTGTCTGGACATCATGTATATCAGTGCAGGGAAACACACATTTCTTACCTATTGCAATATAGTTTAACGGCAAGAATAGGTAGGGCTCTTAAGAGGCCGTATCAGTGTTTCAGGCGCATGTATGCAACCCGCATTAACACCATGTAAATCAAGGCTAATGTTAGGTTCGCTATAGCAATAAGAGTATCACATATATCAACGTTATCTTTGCAATGTATCAAAGACACGGTCGTTCTTATTTTCGATGCGTTTGCCGAAGACACGTATAACAAATGGTTACGTTATGAACGTGATAAAAAAAAAGTCGAGTAAAATTCGTAGCAATCATTCTTTATACTTAACTTCGGCAAAATCAGCGAAAATAAGAACGACTTGGTCTCTTATAAAACGCGAAGATAATGTTGATATGTGTAATACTGTTATTGCTACAGAGAACGTAAAATTAGCCTTGATTTATATGCAGTTAATGCGGGTTGCATACATGCGCCTGAAACTACTGATACGGCTGAGCCCTAGTTGCTGATGCAGTCACACTCGTTGCTGTGGAGTTTTAGGCAGGAATGGAAAGGGAAAAGAAAATTCATCAACAATATCATTGAGTATGGCAATATACAGGTTTTGAATGTCGCTTTGCGAATGCAGAGATCACAAATTCAGGCTGGGAACGGACGACTATAGGCAACATATAAAAAAACACCCTTTACAGAGTAAGTACACTGTTATATGCTCTCTTCATGAAGGTTTTTGGCAAGTGATTAGCAAAGTGGTCATAGAAGTTGTGTTGTTGCACAATGTTTACACAAGTTGCAATGGTGAGGTTTTATTCAGACAACTTTCCTTCCACCAAGACGATTCGTGTTCGACTTTGTGTGGATTGCAACCAAATTTCTGATTGGAAAAGCCGTGGAAAGTTGCCGATGGCATTTAAATTTTTTCGAGGCGCTTTCACAAGAATTTATTATCCTTTGCTACTCTTAGCGACGATACACATCACAATGAAAAATACTCAACAAATCTCTTTTTAGATTTTACCACAATCTGTCCATTGCACAGAACATAACCCTCATTCGAAAACAGTTCGAATCCTAGTCCATAATGTGTTAGAATATAATCATTAATCACATTGTTCATTTAATCTACTAATTAACATGCCCATGCTCCATTATCTTGAACGGTCAAATGGGGGGTGAATTTTGAAAGTTGTAACTAATTATATATCTTCACGTTCCCCCTAACAGCGGTGTAAAAGTAACAATTTATCAAATAGTTGATTTACTAAAACATCTTCATCTTATGCCAAATTATAGTTTAATTTGCAATATGATGGTACCTTTACAGTAATCACTGGAAGCTTTCTATGTTAAAATAGACTATAATGGTCAGAATGAATACTCATACAAAATTCAAAACCGTTATACTCTTACAGAAAACATAAACATTTTTTTTTAAAAATGTATCTGCAAATGATACGTTTATATACGTTAACTTCTTTGACAGCGTTAACATATTATATGTTATTTTCTAGGTCAAAGACTGTTATTCGAAACTGGACATCATTGTTGCCGATAACAAAATAGTCAAAGAGCAGGTAAGTAAACTGCTACTGGCCCTAGCCAGGAGCAATAATAAGAAATAAAACAATATACGATGTTGTATTGGGTAACATGTATTCGGAAAACATATTGTGTTTGGTCAAGCTATCCTAGAATTAAAGCAAATATTATTTTCTTGGGTATTTTTATGGACACGTCACGTTAGACAATAATCTTGTGTATACATGGAGTATAGAATTTCTGTATAAGATATATGTGATTAAAATTATATTTTAGCTAAACACTCAACTGTGTACGGAATTTATATATGCAATAATAAGTAAACATAAGTTCAGATAACGTCATTGCCTTTAATTTGTGTCAGTCGTTTATGTAACAGTAACATAAAGAACCAGAGTCCCAAATAGTACAGTTTAAAATCAACTCTATATGTTTATTTAAAATATAAGCGACATTATTATAAAAAAAATACTATGAAAATATATGATAGCTTAAACTCTCTAACGAAAAGCAAGCACGCTTTCAGAAAATACGACAAACGACACAACGATGAGACGAAACAAAACATGATAGATATGTTTGTGTCTGATACCTACTGTATTTGTTTCGTCTCATCGTTGTGTCGCATGTTAACTTGGGTTTCTTTTTTGATTTTCGAATTTCATTATTTTCGTTTATTATCTGTCCGTTCCTTGGTTTATTTGACCGAATTCCATTTTGTTTTTTAAATTTTATGTTGCTTATTTATGTTTTTCTATTATTTTTCTTTTTCTTTAACAGTCATTTATTTCTCAATGGAGTATGTCCAAGCAACTAAATACAGTCATGCACTCCCAGTGCACAGTTCTTTCAAAGATCATATTATTCGTTCTGACTATTTTGTATTATTAAAATTTTTTTTAACAACATTACGAATGCTGCGCTATATGAGGCATTTTTATATATATTTTTTAATCTTTTAAAATCCGCTTATTTATGTTATATATATATATATATATATATATATATATATATATATATATATATATATATATATATATATATATATATATAAGCAATGGTAGCTATATGAACTAGTTTCCGCTTTTGCACTGTCACAGATGCATAAAATCATTGAGACAATTTTATTTAGGAGAACTTTTTTTTGATTGATAGTGTAAATAGCCTCGATAGCGTTTAATATATTGTGTGACCATTTTCAGGTCAGAAATAATTCTTCGCAACTGAAGGGTATCACTGCGGATAGCAATATACTTAAGAAGCAGGTTAGTAAATGTTTACTAATTTTAGCCATGTGCAATCTGTTGTGTGTGTTTCATTATGATATGCGAAATTAATAAATAATTTTTACGTAAATTTTGTGTTCTGTGTTATAAATTATAATTACGCTGAGTATTTAAATAGAATAAAAAGTAGCAAGTATTTTGTGAATACAAAGAAACTTCGCGATATAAATGTATGAATTGTAAGGTGAATTTTATTAAGTCGATAATTAACTCAACGTTTACATGTCTTTGCTTTATTAAAATTAGGCAACAAGGAACAAAAATTTTCAACAGATCTATGTGACAGTTTTACGATAAATTATAACACATTTTGAATAAAATATGTTCACAAAACAGTACAGCGTGGTTCTTGTCCTTAACGATGAAAGTCTTAATTTATATAAAATGAAACAACATTGCTAATTTTGTTTTTAGATCAACATGTTAGGGAACAAAATAGCTATTTACAGGTATATACTTACACACTGAAATGTTCCTACGAGAAACAATTAACGTCCATACAGCAGTCCAAATATTCACAAACTTTTCTATATCTCTCACACGGTTACTTGAATTGACGAATCTTCTCCTGCAAGGTCGCAGTTGCTAGTCACACTCTGCTGTTTTGATCACGCACTTGGCTCTCGAGACTCAAATCTCCCACAAACTCCAGAACTCAACATACTCCGTGCTAGGAGATAATCGTTCTTATATCCTCCACAATGCCATTAGTGGAAAACTCGTAAGTTACAGTCAAGATAGTCAAAGGCTAAACTATAATACTATGGAAATAAACATTCATTCCACTCTCATGGACAGTTGGCACGGAGTTTAGTATATCTCTGATAATGTGGCGAGCCGCTTGGTAGAGGACCTTGCTGGTGTATAATCAGCATTACAAGAGACAACGTATACGAGCTGATAAAGTATCAGATATTTGCCGCTGGTGTATCATCTTATCACTCACCACCCTGGAAAGTAAACAAGTCACACAAACAACCGGCAGGCAGAGAACACTGGGAAGAAGCGTTGTCAACCGTACGATCCTGACCGTACATGTACGGTAATTGCGCAGTGTGTCCAGTTCTTGGACCGTACGTTATTTGTACGGTCCTAGCACATTCTAGGCAAATAAGTTAAAAATGTTTTCACCCGATTAAAACTTTGACACAATTGTTTCTACTAAATCCAATTTTTAAAAATCTAATGCAGTACACATTAAAACGTATAATATTAATTTTATTTGAGAACTTAATTTGATGAAAAAACACCACAAATATGAAAGGTGTTTTTGTAGCTAGCCAGAGCAATTTATTATTTCTTCTAAAAGGCTGGCTGTGTTGTGCCGATATTCAAATGCTTGCACACACTGCAGAAATCACGATAGCAGTATTTTTCGCGGATCGTATACCATTCATAGGCAATGGAAAACTTGGAGGGGATTTGACTTTTTTCCCCTGATTCGAAAATAGCCGAAGCAGTACACACGTCATTGCCGAAAATTGCACGGAATAAGTTGCGAATCACTTAAAATAATCAACATTTAGCTACTATAGTTATATGAAATTGAGAATAATGCTAAATAAGGCTTAAACTCGGCAGAAAAATCTAACAATTTCAGTGTACAGTCCTGATGCGAAAAATACGGTCCAAATGAGATTTTCATACGGATATTTTTTGCTGAAGGGTTGGTAGCGCTGCTGGGAAGATCTAAGCAGTGTATAGTACAGAGCGAACTCACCACAGCTGTGGCTGCCTGGTTACAAAATGTTATGATTACATTAGTGACCTTTAGTCGTTTTAATCATTCAAATACACGAAGCATAAGCATGATATAACTAATCACAAACATAAAATATTAATGAAAAACAATTATAAGAAATAAATAAATAAGACTTTTGGTAATTACTAGGGAAAAACAGAGAAAATGTCAATCTATAATAAATTACTAAGTGGTGTAGTTTACAGCAAACATCTTACCAAAGTGATTATAACTTCTTGTGAAATTTTTTTCCGAAAAAAGTGTTGTGAAGTGCTGTAACAAAAGATTACCACTTTTAAACTGACTTCCAAAAGTGAAAATTTAATTATACATTTCTATTCACTCTTCTAAACAATTTTAGGCGGTATTAAATGTCAATAAAGAAGCGTGCAGAGACTACATGTTGGAATCTGGTATTGAATTCCTTATTTAATGTATCACTTAAAGTGTCGTAAAATTATTTTAGACTTTAATAATACATTTAGTATGTATCGTATAATTTCAATTTAATTTTTTAAGAAATAAAATAAGAAACACTACTGTTTTGTTTACTTATTAATAATTTAAAATTTCAAATTTAATACAATTTCAAACTTTTATTATGATTGCATTAGTCAGTTCAGTGCCGGTTAGTTAGAAGAAGAAAAATAGAAAGATAGAGGAATATAAATATTTGAATGCTGAAGCTTGATGGTTTGCAAACATGATTCATGTGGTTCAAATTTTCAGTACAGAGCATATAAAATATTTTTTTGTTTATTATGGTTTTAAATATGTTCTCGAACAGTGACATTTCCGTAACAACACTAGAAAGGGTATGCAGCATGTGATGTTTTACCCTCACGAAATTTCTACGAATGGGTAACTTTAATAAAATAACGCTTCTATAGTAGTTGCACGGATACTCGTTCATCCAGACTGTATCGAAATCAAAACTCGATTCCTAACTCTGGTTTTCAGTATTCTCACTAAATGCTTATCATAATTCAGGAGGGACATACTTTTCCTTTCCCAGTCAGCGTTCTCATGGAAAGCATACGCATAATTTAAACATTTAATCTTTAAGGGAAATTAATATAATAGTATGTTTTCGGTGCAATGAGAGCGTTTGATGTGCTATATGTTACATTGTAGGTCAAAGATAATGCTTCGAAACTGGAGAGTATCACATAGGATGAAAAAGCAATCAAGGATCAGGTGAGTGCAACATATTTTTTATTTATTCGAAATGAAAATTCAAAAATATAAATTTAATTTAATTTTTGTGTCGTAGTTATTTCTAATTCTTTGAAATATATTAAATTGATTAAGAAGTTATATTGTTATGAAGAATGGAATTCCGAACAATATTTTTTAAGATTTTCTGAATTTCAGTTTATTCGTTGTTACAATTGGGATTGGGTTTATAAACTAATGTAATTACATGTAAACTGACAGTGACGACACACAGTGTCATTCAGAAATCTTTCTCCAGGGTAATAATAACATTTTCAAAACTGTGTCATTATAATGGTTTCTTAATTTAATTACTTTTCGAAACATCTCTCATATTTTTATTGTTTATTTCTCTGTTCTGTGCTCTATGTATGGAAGAACTGCATGTTATGAAAACAGCATTCATCATTCATTACATTTATGACGGGCCAAAGTGGAACTTTTGCATATCTCAGTATAATTAATTATGTAAATTGAAAAAAGGGCATTTGTGATTGTAGATACCTCGTGTCGGGTATCAAATTAACCGTCTTGACACATTGGTACTGAAAGGATGGTAATTTAGTTGTATTATTAGATTTAAGCAGTTTAGTATTAGTTTAGTAATAGTAAATGAAAATCAAGTGCCTGGAAGTCAGGAGAGGGGGTGGTCTGCCGCCACAAAGGTCTGGGCCGGCCGGCAACCCCCTCCCCCTTCTTTCCTTCCATTCCACCCTTCTGCCACAGCACTATTGATACAACCTGGCAGTGGGGATTACTTTTACTTATTTGATTAATTATCGGTGTCGGTATAGTTATAGTACATGAATAAAAATAATATTTTGTCAACAAATGTGAAATAATTAAGCTTTGACAAACAAATAAACAACGGTCAAGGGTAGCGTGACGTTTTGCTCTCTAGGGGCGGAGCTAGGTAGTCCAGGGTTCCCATTGGCTGGAAGGTGTGCTCAAGGATTATTGTACACTGGGGACTTTTTCCCGCCAAAAGTTAAGTTGTGAGAGTCGTCGTCGAGATTTGAGAGAGGGAAGTAATGGTGAGCGCGGAAGGAGCTGTTGGCGTCCTATCCGGCCACTTCGTCGAAATATTTCAATAAAATACGTAACTTAAATATTTTCAAGGGCAAGCGTGAGCGTCGCGTATATGATATTATCAATTTCAGCAGAAGTACAACCCTCTCCACCTCTGTGAGCGGCGTAGTGGTACGCGAGACTGATTTCAATATATTTGCCTGAGTTATTATTTCTCATTTCTCGACTCAATAGCTTGTGTTGCATTAAGGGGACCGTCGCACATTCTAATTAACATGAAGATTTTAGGTAATTGATGGAATTCACATGTTTGTCAGATTTATGTGAGTAGGCAGTAGATAATTTATTTTTTGTTTCTAGCTTGTCCAAGGAGTAAATTATAATTTTAATTTGGTTTTCTTTCATTATTTTCATAACTTTTCAAGATAATTTTCAGATGTAATTATTTTGCAATCTTAAAATTTAATTTATTAATGCTACATATATTTTTGTTTTTTTAGTTGTATATGTGTCTTATAGCGCATGGAACTTCTCACTTAAAGTTGGTAAGACGAGGTACTTCAGAAGACGACGGATCACGACGTCATTTATATATTTCCAACAACACTGCACGACACACCTACTTCCAGAAATAATCTGTAGCATGTGCACGAAGTCGTACGTAGGCACACATCCCGCATATTAATCACACACTCATTATCTTATTTTATAATACCTAAGGCTTGTTATCAGATTTGCAACTTAACGCACGCAAGAAATACGAAAATATGTTTTTTCTTTTCCCTTCTGGAATCATACAGAAAACACGTATTATTTCAAAATGTATATGCAAATGATATTTTTCTTTTCATGCTTTAAGTACTTCGACAGCGTCTTAAGTATTTTATGTTATTTTCTAGGTCAAAGAAAGTTATTCGAAACTGGACAGTATTGCAGCCGATAGCAAAATACTCAAGGAGCAGGTAAGTAAATTGTTACTGGTCTTAGCTGGGAACATATTATCACGTTTATTTTACACAAGATCAACAATTTATAAATAATTTCCTGCATTAAAATTTTCTTTTTGAACTGATATGTTTTGTATATATTAAATGATTATTTTTAAAATATTTGATATAATTTTTTGCTTTCGTAATAATAATTTGGTATAATTTGGATTAATATTACCTGTGAGAAAATATACTACAAAAAGAGGAATTTATTTTTTAAACTAGCACATTCACAAATGTTTGTTGAAAACAAAAAAATACCATTGCGTTCTTCTCTTTAAAAGACAGCTGCAGTACGTACTTACAGACTAATAAGAGGTATTACAATGTACTATCGTTTATTGTGAAATATGTGATCGTAAAACATATAGTGATTTGTCATAGTGTAAATAAGTAAAAGAAATAATCAATTTTTGTTGTAATGGTAGATAGGGCTAATATCTATACGTATATAACTCTGCAGAATATATCTGTGGTTTTAAATCGACTCTTAAATATGGACGGAATTTAAAATATAATATAAATGAGCGAATAAAAGTAACACAGAGATTCAAAATGCAATATAGTACAAGATAAACATAATGTGTACATTTAAATTATTTAAAAGTTATGCGATATAAATTGTCTCTTAAACAATAATTTAATTCATGCATGATGTCCGAAACTCACTAGCAAAACACAAACTCAATTCTGGAAAATACAACTTGGTATAATTTCCTGCAAACCATATCTCGTTAATAATCTATTGGTATTTAAATAATTTTACCTTAATGTTAATTAATTTACATATCAGTGACGGAAATAATAGGCACAAGCAAAACATTTGCACCATATTTCGCAAAATGTAACTATGCATTTACATTATTTTTTATCTTCTGTCTGCCAGAAAACTGAATATTTTATTTCATTGGACGTTTCAAGTGGAAAGTTTCACACAGTCATAAACAACTGGAGACGAGATTTAAAGTTGGAAATATATGATTAGCGATACTTATGGAATTAAACCAGAATTAAAAATTTTCTTACTATTTAAATCGTAGTTTCACAATATAATTTTCTACTTATGTTACTGTCAGCAAATCTTGCTAATGTAATACAGAAAATAAATAAAAACATATTTTTATTTTAAACAGTAGTAAAAGAAGTCTATCGATACCCCCTTTAGTTTAGACATTGAAGTTTATAAAATAAATGTACTAACGTATATTTTATAACAGTGAACATAGTTTTATGTAAGCGTGTATTCGGTTATTAATTGTCCTTTACTTGGATTTATAGTTTATAAAATAAGAGAAAATAACGATAGGATATCAAGAAGAACACATATTTTTCCAAGAAGTAATACATATAGTTATAATTATTCGTGCAGACTGATAAAGCATTTCTTGATTTAAAAATTCAGCGATACACATGAAATAAAGTGAAATACATTTTACCTATATATACACACACGTGTACACACATATACACACAGACTCACCAACCAACCTACAAACCAACCACCGACCAATTTACACACCGATAAACCACCCTACACATCAACAACCAACCAACCTACACACCAACAACCAATCAACCTACACACAAACCACCAACCAACCTACACACCAACCACCAACCAACCTACACACCAACAATCAACCAACATACCTACACACCAATCAACCAACCTACACACCAACTATCAACCTACATGCCTACACACCAATCAACCAACCTACACACCAACAATCAACCAACATACCTACACACCAA
>PNEQ01025548.1:0-12453 GCA_003012365.1 Medauroidea extradentata
TTTTGTCAACATGTTTAGTTTCAATATACTCAGTATTACTTTCTGGCATTTAATGAGAACATTGTGTATATTGGCTCATGCTATAACCAAACCAAAGCTCATTAAAACGTTCGCATTTGATGGTCGTTACTACAGTTTTATTAGGTTTTTGAAGATACTGTCTGCTCTCAGTGTTTGAAGCATGTGCAGTAGGTACCAACCCATTTCCCTTCCACAAGCAGTAATAGAAAGTAGTGCACAGCAGAAACTAAATGGCCAAATGTTTTGAAATAGGTATAATTTCTTGTTGTTTTTTTATGACTTCAGAAATGGTGATAATGCCATTTACCTGGAGCACTTAATTAATTTTAACTACACATACATCAACTCAGCGCAAATGCATTGTATTGCACATTATGTGTAACTCTTAAATATATGGTAGATATACAAAATTAGTGTGTTTACTGGAAACTATGTTTTCTCTGATTTTATAATGCCATATATTTAATCTGTGTGCTTTCCAAAAATTTGAACAAACCAAAGATGTTGACTAAGCACTGTGAGAGTTGTCTGCATTTTCAGCATTTAATTGTAACAAGTGCTGTGACCAACTTCCACAGAATGCAAGCAACGCTTGCTCTTATATAAAGGGCTGTGTCATTTAAGTTGTTACTACAGTGCAAATTGACTACTGCAAATATAGAATTCGAAACATTTGTAATCATGAGTGTTACGTTGAATATTTACTTTCAGTTTATATATACAGTATATATATAGGCAGTTTGAAGTTCGGTGATTGAGAGTAGCATTTTATGAGCGCTTTAAGAATTATTTTAAAACATCATGCAGTGCGAAATGCACTGCTACAATTGAGGCACATTTGTATTCATTGCGAGATGTTGCAGTGATGGAATATCAACTAACTTGCACAATTTCTGTACATAAAATTCTTATGGAAAGTCACTGTTTTCCTGTGTAGGGTAAAAATTTCAGTATTAGTTGTTTACGAAGATTTTAAAATTTAATTTGCACACATTCTAAAACTGCTTGCATGTGTTCAGTCACAACTTTGCTGACCTGCAATAATTGAACATTATGGGCACAAACGAAAAAAGTAGCTAACGTTACCACGTTACTTTTTGTAAACATGCGTGAGTAGACACCTTCAATTCGCACTTAATTTTCTGGCCCAGTCTGTGTTCAGCATCACTAGCACACATTGTGTTCTTTCCTAGCTTTAAACTTGAAAGTTAATAATATTATATGATAATAATAACTCCAGCAGTTTACTTTTCATGAACACTTTTTGTACTCTTTCAGACTATTTCTTTACGAAAATTGTTAATAGGTATCCAAACTTTTGCACGCTATGTTTGCAAGATAGTTACACCAATATGTGGTAAAATTAAAAGTATAAATTTACATCATCCATTTATATATTTTAATATTATCACTTGCATTTTCGTCTCCGTGAATTATTTACTTACCCATTCTTTTCATTCTGCGTTACATCTATCATCGTTTTCAATGTACAGTAAGACACTTTTAAGAAATTTTTCATGTGCGCGGGTTTGTGCTTAATAAATAAAACCATTTTTCTTCCGTCTGCATGCATACACTAGTGTAATTTAAGCATTTTAAGAAGTTTTCCTGGATAATAAACATTATTTATTTCTCTTCTAACGCTTAGTAGGGTTTGACTGTACGCTGCAATGAAGAGAGTGCAACGTTATAAACAGCTGACAAGTTTTGCGTGAAATACCTCATCACCGTTCGTATTTGTTTTATATTTACAAATTACGCCAAGGATTAAATCCATGTTAGTCTGTGAAAACAAATGTGCCCTTTCATTGCCAAGTATAAAGTAAATTTCTATTACCGTTCCAGGTGTCGACACATCACAATGGTGCTGTTCCTAGTCTTACTTTTCCTCTCCCATAGACATAACTCGTAATACTTAAAACTAATATTTATTTCTATATAACATGTTGCAACTGTAGGTAGTATGAACTGAAATAGATTTTTTCTTGACATTGATTATTTTTACAGGATTAATGTAATCTTGAAAAATAAATATTTATACTGTATGAAAAATTTTGTGATGTATGTCAGATAAACATAAATAAACTGTTTACAAATAATTCAAACTTAAATTTGAGAGACAACGACCCAATTTTGTAAAGTAAAAGGTATTTGTAGTAAAATGAAAACTATTTTAATTTATACAAATTTTTAATAGGAAGGGGGGGGGGGGAAGCAATAAATTATAATGGATGTTTCGTTAATGGGAAACTGAGGTATCTAAAAGTATCAACATTAACTTTTGACTGTTGGGTTTTGAATATTGTTTTTGGTATAAAATATATCATCCTGGAAAGGTAAATTCATGTAATATAAGGATAACCTTTTTTCTTATCAACAACTAAGGTTCATGGCTTTCGAAATATATATTTTAGTTAAGAAAGTATAATTAAAATTAAAATGTCCATATGTCAAGACTGATCATTATAATAATTTTACTTTTACATACTGGCTAAAATTTGTCATTACGAAGTCTTTGAAATGGTACCACTTAATATTATTGATGCGTCCTAGGGTAACAACATATATGTTTTATCACCCGTGGGCCGGGCCGTGACATTCCGAGTAGGAATATGTGACATATTGTGTGGTCGATTGCTGTGATGGTACTAGCAGAGGCAATTCAGTTATATAATTTTTTTTTAGTTTTTAAGATTACATGGTATATTTGCTGCTGAAGTCATTAAATTCTGACATAGATAAGAAAAAATATTGTTGTGCCTCTTATTATGAACTGGAGAGTATATCAGCGCTGCTTTGAAATAACGTAAACATTTAACTGTAGAAATTTAGTGAGTACTGTAAACTGGGTATACTTTGCACCAGCATGTGTAACTTTGCACCACCAAAAAATATATTTTTCTATGCTGACAGTTGAATGACAAGAATTTGTATTATATGGCATTAAATGATAATTTTTTAAAGTACCCAGTCATGGTGTGTCTTTATTTCACCAAACGACTTGGAAACAAATATTTTTGGTGGTGCAAAGTTACCCATGCTGGTGCAAAGTATACCCACTTTAACGGTACGTGACTTGAGTCTCAATTGGTGTAATTTCTTAAACAGGTGGAATAAATATTAAAAACTGTGCAAGTAAAACATTATAAATTATTTTGATCTACATATCTGAATTTTAAAATTAGTGTTGATTTTTGTGTCATTTTTATAATGTGTTAAGTACTCAGTTAAAGTTAATTTCGACCAGACTACTGTAGCAAATAAATGCCAGAAGTTGTGATTACGTTCTCCATGTAACTTTAGCCAGTGTTTACAAAAAATAACATTTAAAAAATAATAATTTAAGTATTTTAAGTGGCATTACATTTGAAATTACGGCCACTGCCCTGCGTCCGGAAATAGTTTTTATTCCATCCGCAAGATGGCAGTAGCGTACAATCGCTAAATAGCAACAGCGTTCAATCGCTAGATAGCAGCACATAGCACAAAAATATGGTTGCAGTCGCTATAATCAAAGTCGCGCTTCTATAAGTTAGGTGACCATTTAGTTTAAACATGTTTTCGACTTAATATTTTCATTTTCAAACACAGTAAGATGTAGTCAAGTTAAAAATGTATTAAAAAAAACACGAACTATAGTGCATTAAATTAACGGTGCAGTTTTGTTAAATGTGAAATTTTGTGATTTGTGAACCTAAAAAACAACTGAGCTATGATGTCAATCCAATGTCTGGACAGCACTCACTGATGTGAGTTACACTTGGCGTAACTTTCCATGCAGCTAGTCTTGTTTTTCTCCACCTACTTGCTACTTCAAGTGCTCAACACAGTCATCCCAAGGTATGTTACATTTCTTAAAATTAGGTTTGTGGACTTTGTGAATTTTCGACCAAAAAAATTAATATCTTGAAATGTTTTTAACTGTTTGAGAAAATGGTAACTGCTTGAAACATTACTTGATTTCCTTTACTAGGCAAGCCCCTTAACAGAATGTTTCTTAAAAAAATATTAATACATCTACCAAAAGTATATTCAATGTTAGACATGAGAACTGCTAAATAGCACCATTTTGCACCCAGAAAAACAAATTTTTCCGGGTGAGGACCCCCGAGCCCCCCTCCTTTAATTGCGGGATAAGTGTTTTTCCTCGTATGTAGCCCTACCTATGTCAAAATCCTTGAACCGCGTCTGATACTTATTTACACATTTCCTGAGCTAAACTTTCTTTCAATAGAGTTTCCTATATTATGTTGACGGCAGAAAACCAGGCCTCGACAGGAGGTCTGCCACACACATCTTTATGTCTCGGGAGTTCAAAAAACCATAAGAATGAAAAATTATCTAGCTTCAGCTAGAACAACCGTCTAGGAGGAAATAAACCTCATTGAAAAGAGAAATTGACTTATGCCTCAACTTAAAATGCTAACAACTATTCCTTTAGCTGGATATTCTGCTGAATATCACCATTAATTACAAAGAAATCACACTTCAGTAACATTCATAAAACTTAAATAAACCTATTACATAATTTTAGTTTATCACAAAATGATAAAATAATTAGTACCAGTATTTAAACATTTCATATCAATATTCATTTAAATTTAATATAAATAAACAATACAATATTTCATCAACATCATTCACATTTAATGACAAAGTAATGAGATGTAGTTAGAATTATCAAGCAAATAAATAAAACGGACAGTCTGTAATCCCATTGCACTATAGCCAACATTTGTAACATCATGACTGGTAGAGTCCATCATTTCAAACATCTAGGTTGTACCATCACAGAGAACACACACAATGTGTGGTTACACTCTGACGACATTCAACAACGTGAACAATGTACTCTGTGACAATTCCTTATGTTTGAGCACTAGCGACACACTATAAAAGCAGAAACTATTAATAAAAAGCAAACAAAGAGTGAATGCTGCAGAGATGTGGGGGCACAGGAGAACGTTGAAGAGCTCATTGATTCAAAGACATTTAATAGAAAGGTTCTACAAATGGCCAAGGCGAGCTAACGCAGACTGACTGGGTTAAAACAAGAAAGATAGAATACTCTGGACATTTTACCAGAGGACAAAGTGCGAGATTCTACAACTCTTCATCCGAGGTAAAACTGAAGGTAACCGGAGCGCGGGAAGACAAAGAACAGAGATTGTATTGAGAACAACAAGGATTGGACTGATATCACGAGTGTTCAGAACCTCATCCAGGATGTACGACAACATATATTCTACAAGCCACAGGTGATCACATACGCTCTCCTAGTGTGTGGCACTCACCAACAAGAAGAAATTTAAAATTTTGATTATATTCCAAATAAGACTAGAGTGTTTTACATAACTTTCAGAATAATTATTTAATTTCAAGTACTATTTATTTCTTTTATGGTTTTGTTTGCATGCTTGACCTTGTACATTTGTTTTGGTCTAAACAATACAATTAACCTTAATATGGAACTACAGTATTAAAGATATTTGCTTAAATATTATTTACAGTCTGATCAAGAACAGGATAAGACTGGACTGAGTTCAATGAATGTTGCAGTTGTTTTATTTTGTAGAACCAACACTACAGTGTCAAAACAAAATGTACCAAACATAAGCATGCACCACACGTATTGTCCTGTCACGTGCGCGCACACACACACGTACAGTAGCTGCACAGTGGGGCTGCGACCCCAGTAGCTATAATCATGGTTGCGTCAATGTGATAACACAATAGTGAGTCTACCTTCCACATATCACACAAGTTGAACACATAGCAAGCAGGTGCGCTATCTTTGAGTCTTCAGCCGTGCACAAAGACTAGCTGGCGTGCACACAATGCCTCGTTGTTCACGTATGGTTATGTTGTTACGCTGGCCTGGCTCACCCAACAAGGACAACAGACTAGGTACGACAATGCTGCTGTCACAAGGTCAGCTATACATAGCAGATACACACGCTCCCAGCGAGTTCCTGTCACGTCCTCTATTTGTTCAAAGTTAACTTCATAGTCATATAAGTATTTTCCACCACCGTGCATTTTGTGCCGTTCTCATATTTGCTGCTTCAAAGGGAATCAACTGAGTTTTATACTGTGACATGTTGCACTCGTTGAGTTCAATAAATGTTCCTGTTTATATTTATTAACAAGCATAGCAAAATTGTTGTTACTTAGAATATACAATAAATAATGTCACAATTGTCGAGTGTTGACGTGGTGATTATCAAATTTGCACATCACGAGGACCATGTTAGAAGATATTACTCTTGATTGTATTTGGTTTACTTATAAAATAACACAACAATGGACTGTTTCAAACTCGATCGTATGTGGCTGTCGACCGTGTTTGACTGAACATATTCCATTTTGGTGTGTACTATTATGGTCAAAAAAATATGCCAAGATATTTTTGTTGATCAGATTGTTCAATTCAAAATTTTCATTTTAAATACTGCGATATACATAAATACATTTATAGAGTTCAAAGAATGTTTTGAGAAAATTAACAGCTATCCTAAGCACACTTAAAATAAAATCAACAAAGGAATAGGCCTAATCATAAATTAGAGAGAGACTCAAATAGAGACGTGCGTCTACTAATATCTTTCAACAGTTGTTACACATCCGCAGATAAGCTTCCACGTGGGAGAGTGAAAACAACTAATGTGAGATGCTTTCACAGTTATAAACTGGCACAAAACCAAAGTTTCTGATATTTAATGTTGTTCCTGGACATGCAGTAGATACAATACAAATGACAGGGCAATTGTTACAAGCGGCAGAGAAGGTAGTCGCTGCTGCAACGACTGCACAACACTTCAGCAAGTACACATTGATACACGAGGCATACAATACATTGTCTACAACCACGAAGGTGTCAGATAGTTAGACGACACAAGGTGTATACTCACGTCCAGATAGTTGGAGAGGGGCTCAGGTGTGGGACCACCGTAGCGTAGCCTCAGTTGTTGTACGTGAGTGCCGACAGACTCCAAGGAGCGGCGCGCAGTCTCAACTCGGTACAGCGGTACCCTACATACAACACATCACCACACAAGTCCTTCTTTCAGCCGTCCACTACGAGGTGCTACAATATACACACCGTCAGCAAATACTTGGCCACGTACGTAACAAGCTAGCAGACCACACAGGTTTCTCTTCAATACAGGAACTTTGTTCGACAAGGAAAGATGGGACAGTTAAGCTGTCTATTAACTAAACTGAGTACAGTCGAGAATATTCAGAGGTAATGGAAGAGAATGTAGGAAGCAAGGTGTGCATACTTGTTCCTGGCGGGTTGGTCGCCGTAATGTGGATTGTGACGCATGTCATGCTTTACCACAGTCCTGGAATTAAAATAATACTGATTATCAGTGAACAAGACTCTGGGTTTGATGTAGATATTTGTTAAATTCTTCACCCAAACCTAATTTTATCACAAAAACATTAATACTTTCCCCAGTTGTGTGTTCAATGTTTATATATGAAAACAGCTTAAATAGTACTATCCTGCACCTATAAACCCAAACAGTCCCGGAGAAGCCCCCTGAAACAACCCTCCCAATCTTCAGGTCGGGAAACACACAGCCCCCTTAACACTTTTCTTGGCTATGCTGATGTGTCAACATTCGGACTTCAGTTGCAGCATTCCGATACTGCTGGTGAGCACTGCCAGTGTTCGTCAGCAATAACGGAACCACGTCAGTCATCGTCAGCGATCGGCGAGTTTCAGAATGATCGGCAGCTATCAAAATTTAAATAAAAGAAAATTTGTTCATGAATATAATAATAAGTAAACTCAGTTTCCTAACCTGTTTCAAAACTTACATTCTTATAAGAATAATATCATATCTCGCAGAACTATCCGATATATGCCTCTGAGAAAAATACCAATTTAATTTCAATGTTATTTTCCAATAGCTAATTTGGAAATATTAGAAGAAATATATTTATGTATGTAGGGTACACAACAGTGTTACCTATCATCATGATTATTAGAATGTTTATAAAAGTTTCTAGAGGACAGACATCTTGAATCTTGCCTAGTGTCTGTTTTCACCGACACTACACATCCGTCCAAGCTCCAGTGCAATCAGTAGTCGGGTAGCCTCGCATGAGGAGTCAAGACGTCAACAATTATCAGCGACCAACAGAGCTCGCAAACAATATCGGAACAATAGCTGACATTACTTAAACCACTTGCCAGTGAAATCTGTGAGTATTGGAATGTGGCAAGTATTGGAGCATGTCTGTGTATGGAATGTTGTTGTATGTGTGTAAGAAATTGAAATATGTAATTACGGAAGGAATAAGGCTTATGAATTATACCAAGCAGATACCTGTTACTTGTTGAGACTATTGCCATAAAGCACGGTGATAAAATGTTACATGCCTGTGGACCAATTCTCACAATAAGCCAACTCGCACAAAATGTTACCTCGAAACAGCAAACACAATTACACCTGACTTTTGTTAGGACACAAATGGAGCCACTCAAATGATTAATTTTATAAATCGCACTGAGTGAGGCGGTGCAATGGTAACATTGGAATCGCATTCGGGAGGCCTCTGGTTCAATTCCCTTCTCAGACCATACTGATTTTGGTTTTCCATGGTTTCTTGAAATCACTCAAAGCGAATGCTGAGATGGTTTCTTCACAAAGGCCACGGCCGACTCGTCTCCCAGCTCTCGTTTTTGTAGTAAGTTGTACGTACCGTCCTGTCGATGAAACGAAAAGCCTAAAGCCTAGTTTACACCAATGATAACATTGATATCATGTGTTTTCAACAAAGTCATTAACAGTGTTATAACAAAGCTTGAAAATTGTTGACATCATGTTATCAAGTGTTAATATTTATAAAATATGTTAATAACATTTGCTAGAAACAAAAGTTATGAATTTTAGAAATTTGTTAGTAACTTTGTCACCATCACTGTTGGTAACATTATTTTCCCGACCCATTCTAGGACAGTCTAGATCAAAGGATGTTGGTAAGAAATGTTACCAACAATGTTATATGCATTTCCGTTCACCAGTCTTACAATTTTATTAGTAACATTGGTGTTTTCAGCACATTTGCTATCAACATTGCCATAAAATAGTATAGCATAACTTACAATTTCTTGATAACATTTTTGTAACTAACATTTCGTAATAAGCATTTTACTGTTATTTTTTAGGTGTAAACAGGACTTAATATAATAACCATACCATCAATAATAATACTCACCGAAGAATCTGGTTGCTAACCACCAAGGTAAAGAATATCAGCAGCAAATACAGTGTAGTGCGCCACATTTTCCAACTGAACTGATATTTCAAAGAAAAAAAAACACTTAAGTGTAGTTCACCACGCAAGCCGCCTTTATTTAACCTTACTACTACACTACCTCAACTCAAGCATACACAAATAGTCAAGTCACGAAGTCAAGTTCATGAATAAAATGAATCAGCTGCCTTCAAAACAGTGTTGCCACCCAGTGAAGCCAACCTATGACAGAAAGAAGAATTAAAATTAATACAAAGCGTCAGTTTACGTAACGTCATAAGTAACGCCAGCAGTAGGTCCGTTTCTGCCCACGTTCACTACAATAGTCGTATATTTTCTGGAAAATTTCCTCAACTCTCCCCCATGATCGCCACCCATCCCGGTCGACTCACGGCCCCCGGTATTTACAGCTCACGGAAGTTTTTCGCGGCTTCGGCCTGCTTTCGCAATCAGCATCGGCCACTGACCGGCTTTGGGTCAGGCCCCCTTCAGTATCACACAGGCTCTTGTGTATAGTGCTTATTTCGTGTCAAATACATCGTTCTTATAGTATCACATGTGCAATTCATTTCACTGTCACGTATGATTCAGGGCCACGGCCTTAGGAGAACAGGTCTGGACACTCGCCTGGAAACTTGACCCCCTTGTTGTTTGACTGTAGTTCACCAAGTTACCGAGAATATTGTGTTTTATTGGCGCTGATGTTACGGCGGTCGGACTAAACTCCGCCCACTTCCTTTCTGCTAAGATAAATAATTTATCAAAACATATTTTTTATCAATTTATGAAACACTTTCTTCGCTCACAAATTTAAGTAAAGGCTCCAGCAATCTTTATTTACTTTATAAATTCAACAATGGGAAAAAATGGACGGAGTTTGAGTCCGACCGCCCGGAAAACAGCGCCAAAAAGTACGACATTCTCGGTAACTTGAAGAACTACAGCCAAACAACAAGGGGGTCAAGCAAAATACATTGTTAGATAGGCGAGTGTCCAGACCTGTTTTTCTACGACCGTGTTCAGGGCCCAGTCTTCTCTGGTAAAACCTATTAAGGCCCTGCTACATAGAGACGGTAAGTCGTCGGTCGGTGACCAGTCGTTGCCATTCTGCCATCTGATTGGAGAATGTGACCATGACGTCAGAGTCGTTGTCGTGTTTTTGTCGGGGACGGTGAAGATGGCCAACTTTTATCTTTCACCGACAACTCACCGACAATCCACCGACTCGCGATCATCTGATGGCCACCACAGTTTTTTGATTAGCCATATATATGCGCCGCGAAAATTACGAGCCAATTTAAAGTGAAAAGTTTCTATTCGCGTCCACTACGATTTGTATTGACCTTATTTTAAAGTATTTACTGCACCATTTGCAACAAAATTTTGCAAATATAGAAAGAAAACCACAACTGGCGATTGAGCTGCCATCTGTTATGGATTGCGGGAACTAAACTCACCAGCAAAGCAACGACTCTCAATGTAGCACGCAGCTAGGAAATGAACGACGCCGACCCGACAACAGCACGACAGCGACAATCTCACCGTCTCTATGTAGCAGGGCCTTTATCGTTTTTTTAGTGTATGCGTTTTGTAATTCAGTAACCATTTGTTTGTGCTACGAGGTGTGGAGTAGGTCCCAACACCCTCCCCAGCATAACAAGTGTGTAGGTAATGCATTAGCCTTTGTGTGAGGAGGCAGCCACGTGATCATTGACCAGACCCTGAGAGCACAAGAGTCCAGTGTCCGCCTGGTCTAGTATTATTTTCACAATGGACTGGCACCCTATTTGGGCAACAGCACTCCACCCTTCACGTTTTCAACCACGTGTCTGGAGCACTACTCTGCTCGGGTGTTCCGACATGCTGTCCTCCTCACACCCATATTGGCCACATCAACTGCTCGTGTTGGTAATAAAAGTAACCAGAATTTGGCAACATTTATTTTTCAGGTGTTGTAATGAAAATGTTACGATATATATAAGACACACACACATTTGTTAATTGTGACTAGATTCAGTTTCTTGGACGTACTCCATTGCAAAATTGAACGACTGTCAAAGAAAAACTAAACAAATAAAAGATAACCATAAAATAAGCAGAGTATGCTTTGTCAGCAGATAGAACACAACCAAATAAAAAAAGAACTCACAGCCAATGGTTACCCGGCAAACACCATCAAACAGCATATGAAACCTAACAGAACACTTAAGCCCACAGAAACCGAAAAACCAGCAGGAACCCTAGTTGTTCCATATGTTAGAGACCTTTCGGAAAAAATAAGACGCCTGGGAAATAAATACGGACTTCGAACAGCATTCCGATCCAAATCCACTATCAAAAGTATGGTCACCAGGGTAAAACCAGCCACTGAAAAACTACAAACTCACAACTGTGTATATCAGATACCCTGCGAATGTGGTCATATGTATATTGGAGAAACTGGCAGAGCTCTTTCAACACGCATCAAAGAACATAAAAACAATTGCAAGAAAGGCGAAATCCAAAAATCTAGATTGGCCGAATATGCATGGGAAAATAGCCACAAAATTCTTTGGGAAGACTTGAAACCACTTACACAGGAAACTGACAAAATTAAAAGAAAAATCAAAGAATCAGCCTTTATTATAAGCAATAACAATATTTTCAGTCAACAGAGTATTGAATTAAAAAATATGTGGATCCCATTGATTAAGAGAGAAACAACTTTACAGTACAAAACAAAAACACACACTCAACCCATCACAACCAATCAGAGTCAATCTATGCTACGCGACCAATCACGAGACAGCTCGTCTCCCATTGGCTGAGCAGGATAAGTGGGCTTACCCTATATAAACCCATGGTTTTTCCAGTCTCCTCATCAGTAGCAGTGCTACTGATGAGGAGACATTTTTTTTTTTTTTTTAATAGTCTCCTCATCAGTAGCACTCGTGTTCCTGAACCCTGTGTGTCTACCTGATGACGGTGACGCGGGTCGTCCCTGACCTCCCCTGATCTGAGCCCGTCGTGCGCATCAAGCCTGGCGGCTTGTGCATATTGGAACGCACCCGCCCACGTGCGCGACGAGGTAGCGGCGCCTAGACGCCGCCCCCGCGACGTCGAGTGGACGCAATATGTGCCTCGGACCCAGAAAACGACCATCCATTGGTAGGAAAGTGCCCC